>JAPKLX010002345.1:0-13784 GCA_026898415.1 Leonotis leonurus | reverse complement strand
CCCCCCCCCCCCATACACCAAACCTTGCTCTTTCGAGACCAACAGTACCCAAGAGTCTTTCTTCAATTCTCGAGTCTAGTATCGTTTCACTAGACTAACCAAACGAGTTGACAAAAGCCTAGCACCCCGGCGTATCCTACCCCTCTAGACGTGGCACACGCCTTACGAGAAAAGCTTCAAAGTAGGGAGATTTAACCAAATCTCTCGCTCTAAGTTCGAATTTTTAGAACTTAAGAATCTTTCCTTATAACCAAGGAAATTTGACAACATGCACTAACCCTTAAACGAGAGAATAGATCGCAAACTAGAGTAAACTCTCTCGAACACCTCAACGATTAGAATGAACAAGAAGAATCATAACGATATCTTTTTCGACTTAGAAAATAGCGGCGAGATTCGATAACTATCGATCCACCGCCAAATCGGAACTTAAGCACAAACCGCAAGTCGGTTAACAAGAACCTAAGTATCTAAGAATGATAAGTCTCAAAGGAAGCAAACCCATAACAACCAAACTTCCAGAACAATAAGAAGTGAAGTAAGCATGATTTGAAAAAGGTGAAGTTCGTATTTGAAAGGGAAAGTATAGATTTCTTTCAACTGAAGTTTGAGATTCCCAAAAGAAATGTAGGTATTTCTTTTGGTTGAAATGAGTATTAAAGAAGAGAACATACACTTTTAAAGCAAGTTGTGAAATGCTTTGGAAGCGAAGTTCCCAGTAAAGGGAAAAGATCACGATTCTTTTTAAAGTAATATTTCATGGTGGGAAGAAAATGGCACGATTTGTTTTAAAGTGAGTTCATAATTTTGTCATGACAATTAGGACTCTTCCTTATGAACATAGATTGCTTTAAGTGGCTTACTCCCTTGAGGAATGACAACATAGATCAGGACATAGAAGAACAAATAAGAGTTCTTCCTCACAACTTAGAGTGAGAACGATAATAAAGAAGAATAGACTAGAAGGACGAGGAGAACTCATATATAGATGACGATCGAGACAAGATCTTCTGGTGAGTTATCAAAAAAAAATCGATAATCATTCGATAGATTATCATCACTACGATGGGAATCTAAACACAAACAAAATCATCGCTAGTTGATGAAGATTTAACTATCTTTGAATAACAAACCTTAAATCTAGAATTCCCAAGAATTCCATATTGATAAGCATAACAACCTTAAGAAGTTATGATGATCAACCACAAACTATCGATCTAAGAGTTTGGTTATAAGTCAAATACCCCCTACGATCGTGCCAACTTACGATCCAAAGGCTTAAACTAGTTATTCCATCTCTGTCATAATAATGACAGACGATAAGACTAAAGACACCCCATCTTAGAGTCGACCACATATGTTCGAGATGTGGTCAGAAGAACCTCAACGAGTCCCTAGACCTCTACTCCAACTTTTGGGGAGAGACATGTCCAGTTAGAATGACAGGTATAGAAAAATGTGCGACAACTACTCATTACCTTGTCAATTGAATGACAAGAATGTGGAGAGAGTCTCATTACCCTTATGGTTACCATGACTTTTATGTAAACCATCACAATGGTAGTATACTAGAATTTGGGTTCAATCATAGTAACTCGACACCAAACCATACAAAAGTTTCTACAATGCTAAGGGAATCAGCCCACCTACGCTTCTCAATATTACAAAAGGTATCTCAAAATTTTAGGACCTCACATAATAAGATAGTCATGATCATATCTTAAGAGATATTCTTGGAAGTCATTTCCTTCTAGAAAGAGGAAATTATATTTTGCGCGAAGGGCATCCATTCGTAGTACTATTCAACTAAGCAAATTCAAGAATGAGGATCGTACAAAAGTTTTGAGGAGACAATCCTCTCTAAATGTACTTGTACACGTGAGATGACCCTATGGATTTTTACGTCATCTAAGATCTATGAGTTAACAAGCTATTGTTCTAGGAATCTTAAGATAACGCCCTATAAGAATAGTTGAGACCATTGTGATAAATAGAATTGTGAGGATGACATTAGCTAAGAAATTAACCACATGTTATCACGATGCCGCCAAGAGGTGTTGTACGCCGAGAGGTAGGGGTAGAGCACAAAACCTTAAAAATGTAGACATGAGACGCGAAAAAGAACAAGAGGTAACCCCACCCCTCCCACCGCCTGGGAGAATAATCGAGGAATTATTCTTCTGGCATATTCCATCCACCTTTAAAGGTTTAGGCGATCATACGGATGCAGAAATTTGGGCGCATGCTCTAGACCGCATCCAAAATTTTCTGTGATGTATAGACCAAGAACGCATGACTTGCGTTTCCTTCCAGCTAATTGGATCTACAGACTTCTGGTGGAAGCCAGAAGGAAACTATGACCCTAGAGCAGCTGGAGAGAACGACCTGGGGAGGAATTTAAGACACGAATATACGAGAAGTATGTTCCTAAGAGTTATCACAAGGAGTAGGAGGTGGTGTTCTATAATCCGAAGCAGGGAGAAGGACAGTAACGGAGTACGATCAGACATTCTGTGACATGTCCCGATACGCACCTAAGTAGGTCGATACTGATAAGAAAATAGCAGGAAAATTTGTGCCAATAGAGACACGAAATTTGGATGGCCCTAGCTAGCCAAAGGGGTCTGACATACCCGAAATCTCTTAGTAGTACTCACGACATTAAAGCTGATATACTTAAAGAACGACAAGCACCCTACCATCAATATTCTCTCAAGAACCGTTCCAGAATCCTAAAGGAAAATGCAAATGGGGGGGGGGGGATAACCGAGTTGGTGTAACTCCAAGAAAGTTATAGGATGGACATAATAATTCTTAGAATTTCGGACGACCAAATTAAATGGCTTAGGCGGAGGAATATCCGCATAAATTTTCTACTTCCCCAAGTGTAGAAGAATACACAATGGAGAATGTCGAGCTGGTAGTAGCGGCTGCTTTGCCCGCGGCCAGAAGGGGCATAGAGTGAGCCCTAAACTCAATCAGGCAACCCCAAAGCTGTATGTCTGAGCCATCTAGGCTCAACCCCATACTCGACCTCAGCAACAACAATTTCCATCTTCTCCTCATTGGCACCTCAGTACCATCAACGCTAGCCTTAGAGGCAACCACAAGGCTCGAGCATGTGCAATGAAGTAGAAATAGTCTAAGGAAATCAGGGAAACCTGACAGGTATGAGGATACCCCTAGATACCCCAATGATGATCTTGTTTGATACGAGGGCATCTCAGTCAAACAATGTTAAAGCATGCGTTGAAAACCTAAGGTTGCAATCAGACTAGTAGAGACATCTATGAAGGTTTATTCACCTCTAGGAGAAATCCCCGCAATCACTCATGCTTGCTCGAACATGATCCTGAACTTAGAATCTATTAAGGTGCTACCAAACAACCTTAGCATCCTTCCGATGAACGACATTGATATAATCATAGGAACGGATCGGCTAGCAAATTACGTCACTATCTTTTACAATGAGAGACAAATCTCATTCCGACCCCTGGAAGAGAACCCACGAGTTCCACGGGATCACCATGACTCAGAAGAAGTCAATAATCTCGGCTCTATAAACCGGGAAGTTAGTAAGGAAAGGTTCCTAGCTTACCTAGTTTCCTTGAACAAAGAATCGAAGATATTGCCATCATGCAGGAATACCCAAATATGGTTCCTGAAGAATTACTAGGATTACCACCAAACCAACAACTGGGATTCACCATCGACCTAGAGTCTGGATTATCACTGATATCCAAAGCACCATACAGAATAGCTCCGAAGGAGTTGGAGAAGCTCAAGATCCAACTCC
Organism: Leonotis leonurus; assembly: GCA_026898415.1. NCBI lineage: Eukaryota > Viridiplantae > Streptophyta > Magnoliopsida > Lamiales > Lamiaceae > Leonotis > Leonotis leonurus. The sequence continues at coordinate 9,988 of JAPKLX010002345.1, read as the reverse complement.
AGGGACTCTTAGATTTAGGTTCCATCAAACCTAGTGTGTCGCCTTGGGAAATGCCTGTGCTCTTCATAAAGTAGAGAGACGACACCCTAAGAAAGTGCAGAGACCATCGAGGTCGGAACAAGATAATTGTCAAAGGATCGGTACCCTTTTGCCATAAATAGATGACTTACTTGACTAGTTAAAGGAAACAAGTGACTTCTCATGGATCGATCTGAGATCAGAATACCATCAACTGAATATCCTGATAGAGGATTATTCCTAAGACGACATTTCGAACCTAGTATAACCACTACGAGTTTTTAGTAATACCATTTGAACTTACCAATGCACCCGTTGGGTTCATGGACCTAATGAACCGCACGTTCATTCCATACTCGACAAATTTGTCTTGGTCTTCATAGATGATGTTCTGATTTACTCTAAGAGTTAGGTGTTGTAGTGCACGCTCTAAGATAAATCTGTAGACACTACCTCTGCGGAGTTCAGTGCGAGATTGTCACCAACCGCAGAAGCCTTAGATATTTCATCGAACAGAAAGACCTCGACATAATGCAATGTAGATAGTTAGAACTAGTAAAGGATTGCGACTGTGGTATAAACTACCACCCTGGCAAAGCTAACATAGTAGCCGACGCCTTGAGACGCAAAACATCTTCGAAACTTGCTTATCTCCTTACTCGGGAGACAGAACTCATAAAGGAGTTCAGCAACATGAACCTAGAAGTTCTACCACCTTCCGAAACCGTAGAAGGAGTCCTTGCTACTCTGGTAGTCGAACCTGACTTACGGAGCAGGATTCTAGATGCACAAAGAACTAGGCACGGGGCTGAATTTCAGTACCGCCTTCCACCCACAGACTGACGGACTGTCAGAAAGGACAATTCAAACCCTAGAAGATATGTTGAGAACGGTGGTTCTCAATAGAGGTGGAAGTTGGGAAGCATTACTACCATTAATCGAGTTTTCTTATAACAATAGTTATCAAGCTACCATAGCAATGGCACCATACGAGGCACTTTATGGGAGAAAGTGTAGGTAGCCATTGTATTGGGACGAAGTTGGAGAAAGAGCCATAGTGGGCCCAGACTCAATTGGCGAAATGATAGAGATCGTTCGCCGGATTAGAGGAAGAATCAAAGAAGCACAAGACAGGCATAAATCTTATGCCGACACCCGTAGAACCGAGTTACAATTCAAAGAAGGCGACCAAGTTTTTCTAAAAGTATCTCCGTCCAAAGGGATAATTAGAATCGGTGTGAAAGAAAAACTACGACCTCGTTTTGTTGGACCCTACGAGATCCAAGAGAGGATAGGGTCAATTGCTTATAGGCTGGCATTGCCGCTAAGATTCGGGAACATTCACAACGTATTTCACGTATCACAACTTAGAAAATACATATTTGACCCCAAGCACATCATTCATCAAGAAGAAATGATTTTAAATCCCGATTTGACGTATGAGGAAAGACCCGAAGCTATTTTAGATCATAAAGTGCAACAACTCAGAAGTAAATCCATTTCATTAGTGAAAATGCTATGGAGAAATCATGGACAAGAAGAAGCTACGTAGGAACTGGAGGATAAAATGAGAGAAAAGTATCCCCAGCTATTCGAATAGAGAGTACAAATTTCGGGACGAAATTTTGTTAAGAGGGGGAGGATGTAATGCCCCGTCTTTTAATTATCAAAGTAAGCGATTTTTGAAAACGCTTGAAATTACCTATTGAACTTTGTATTTTAATTAATGTTAAGTTTAACCTAGCTATAGTGGAATCTTTGTTTTAAAGAAAGAAGTTTTGAGAATTTAATTTGGTTAATTAATTAAGTGACAATAATGCAAAGTACTTATATAATTTGAGAAATTATATATATAAATGTATATGTTTTATAACTTGGAAATTTTATACATTAAGTAGATATATGTGCACGTGGGTGCAGGTGTAAAAGAATCAGGTTATATATATAAATGTACCAATGTGATGATGATATCTATATATAGTAATTAGACTATTACTTCATAGGAGTATGAATTCACACGCCTAGTACATATAAACTAAGGAAGCATGCTGAAAATATAATACAATATATATATACACACATGTTAGTACAGTACTTGATAGAAAGCAAACTAAAATAAATAAGTTAGCCACAAATTTGCACAAGGCAGCATGTGGAAGGAACAGAGGAAAGAGAAATAGTAAAAGAAAGAAAGGAGGAAATAGTTGTCACCTACAGTACAAGTTAAGGTGGTGAAATACTTGTCTGCAAGCCTACTACCTACACTAAGCATAGCTAAAAGTGGGAACACTAGTATGGTGAGTAAGTAGAGAAGTGATTGAGCGCCAATCTCCACATCCAAAACATGCAGCTAAGTCAACAAAGAGATTTCCCTCCCCATGCTTTGCTTTATCCTGCAGAGAAGAGAGTAGTTAGTATAGAAAAGAGAGTAACCAAAACCTTCCTACTATAAAGAAGTCCCTAATCTAAGCATTCAACACACACAAACACTCTACACTCGGCTGGGACAACAAAGAGAAAAGCAGAAGCAGCAAACGAACAACCATTCCAAGAAGAAGTAGTTAAAGTCCTAAGGTGAGGAATTTAAGCTTTAATTCTATATCACAGTTCATATCTCCTAGAATTTCAACCTGTAGTTATGATTTTGTTGGGAACCCTAAGATATTTAGTTTTGATGATGGTCTTTCGAAACACACTTAGCTGTTTTAGGGATTAAACAGTTCTACGTGTAAAACAGATCACTAGATATAAAGTGTATCATGTTATGGAACAGATTAGGAGATGACTTGATACGTAAAGGAAATATTCTTATAGAAGTCAATCTCAACTTAGTATAGGATGAAGGTCAAGATTTCACGCCAAAAGAAATCGATCTGCTGTAACAGACAGCGACCAGATCGATGACCAGATCGATGCCTATAACGAGGCACCAGAACGATTGAGTAATCAATCCATCAGTTGACATCATCCTACACATCATATGCTCTTGCCACGTCAAGATTAAAGTCCATCCAACTGGGATTGGAAAGAAGATAAGATTAACACATAGAAGGAAAGAGACCGTTAGCAATTTGCTTTCCATAACTCAAAGATTGAGTCAACCTTTCCTATATGGCAAGAACAGATATGATGGAAATCATTGATTGTCAATATACCATCTATCTCACGCCAATCAACAACGGCTAGAATTTCAAATTCAATGCCTATATAGTTGAAGTTAGAGATCTGGAGAAAGGAGCAAACACATGCGAGCTATACTATTGTCGTACCATCAAACAATCAATCTGCTATCCAGACTAAGAGCTTCAACACTCTGTGATTCTACATCACACCAACCACCTCGATTCAAGTCTGTCTTATCGAGAGAAAGGAGATCACCCTCCTAGCTAGTAGTTTTCTCGTGGTAACGTAGAGGTAATCTATTGTAAAGGGACACGACCCTTATTTCGTGCATAAGTATCTCCCTAGTTGTGATTGATACATGTGACTCGTTCTCCACAAGTATAAAGAAGCAGAGTATCCTAGTAGTGGATAATCTGGTCTAGTTTTGAGCAGATCGTGGACGTAGGGTTTTCCCGAACCACGTTAAACAACTGCGTGCTTTACATTCCTGCATATTTAATTTCTGTTGTTTATTATTCTAACCTTCCACACTATCATTCGATCTGCATCTCAATCAATCTCCTTAACAATCTGGATAATTCCTAAGGTTTTCTAAACAAGAGCAATCACTAATCCACCATTATTCCGCACTCACTCAACACTCTTATTATTAGCCAAGTGTTTTCACTAAGAGAGCAATCTGTTTGGACTAAAACTGCAATCGATCTGTCTAGTCATCTACCAAGCAATTTCTTATATAGAATAGTTTGAACTCTCTATTAGCTTGTCAAGTAAACTGAAAAGTTTGTATTTGGTGTATTCCCCCCCCCCCCATACACCAAACCTTACTCTTTCGGGTCCAACAAGTGGTATCAGAGCAGTGGTTCAACTGACCATTGTTTTGTTTCACAAGGTTAAAACCTGCGTGGTCAACTTGAATAGATCTAGGAAAACCTTTTTCACTCACGTGCATTCTATCTGCTATGGAGTCATCTGTTGTCAGGGCTTGCGAAGAATTCTCTATCCAATGATATAGAGAATGGAGCTTCAGAATCAAAATATGCCTTAAAGCCCATCACTGCTTGATGTGGAAAGTAATCGAAGAAGGGCCATTGGCAATTACAGAAGAAACTACTCGTATCACTGATACAGGAGTGGTCAAAGAATCTGTGCTAAAGGATCCCAGAAAATACACTTCTGAAGAAAGGAGAGAAGCAAATCTTGATGATTTTGCCAAAGGGATCATCTCCAGCACGGTCAAAGGCATACATCTGGCTAAAATCCAAGATCTGGATACTGCCAAAGAGATGTGGGAAGCCTTAAGAGACCTAGCCCTAGGATCTGAAGTAATGATTGAGAACAAGCTGTCTCTTGCCTGCAAGAAATATGATGAATTCAAAATGAAACCAGGCGAGACAATAGAGCAGATGAAGATAAGATTCACTGGAATCCTCCTTGAGATATCTGCATTCAAAAATAACAAATATACTCAAAGGGAGAAGAACATGAAAGTACTTAGAGCTCTTCCACCAAGCTGGGAGATCTATGCTGCAATGCAACCTCTACGGGCAGATTTCAATGAACTGTCCACTGAAGCATTATTTGATCACCTTGAAGGTCATGAATGTGACATTCAAAGAATTCGAGGACCAGATCATCTGTCCAAAAAGGCATAAAGCAGTTCGAAGAAGGATAAAGAGGTAGCCTTCAAAGCGAAGAGCAAACCAGATGATCTTTCTGAGCCTGCTACTCCAGATGAAGAGAAAGACTATGACAAACTCTTAAAAGAGTTCGCAATGATCGCCAAACGAATGGACAAGATGGAGACCAGATCGAAGAAATACAGACGCTTCTACAAAGATAACAAGAAAAACTTCTATAAGAAGCATGACAATGATCGATCTGATGACAAGAATGAATCCAAGAAGCAGACTGTTAAAACAACAAAGACCTCTAGCTCTACAGATTACACTTGCTTTGAATGTGGCAGAACAGGTCATTTCAAAACAGATTGTCCTGATCTGTCCAGAAGCCAAAGAGAAGAACTAAGAGCTAAAAGAGACCGAAAGCTTAAATATGAACGCAAAGCCATGATAGCTGAACAGAACTCGAGCAGCTCGAGTCATTTCTCAGATAGCTCATCAGAAAATGATGAAGCTTTCATAGCTGATGACAAAGAAAGCTGGAATGAATGCTATATGGGATTGGACAACGGTCTATATGATGTTGAGGTAAATTCTTGCTACTCAAATTCCTCAAATAATAATAACGATCTTGAACAGGAAAGTGAAGATCAAGCAGAATACTCATGGGATGAAGTAGATGAGATGTTCAAAAGTTACTCAAGCATCAAGAGATTGTTTAGAGAAGTTGTTGAAGAGAATGACAAATTAAAGAAAGTTGAGCAGACTCTAAGCACATCAAACACACAATTTGTTGCTAAAATGAACGATCTGGAAGAACTGATCAAGAGAAAAGACAGTGAGATCCACTCACTTAATTCAAAAGTTAAGGATCTGGTTACAAGAAATAATGTTGCTGAGGAAAAGATCAAGAAAGGAAAAGAAATGATTTACAAGAGTGATGAACGTGCCAAGTTGCTAATCAATCTGCAACAAAAGGGCACATCCGGATTAGGATATCCAGGCCACTCAGAAAAGTCCTCGGGAACCATAAGCTTTATACCAGAAAGGAAACAAATACAGATCAAGTGAAGGACTTGAAAAACAAGAAAGGCTATCCTAAAAAGATGATAATAAAAGATGCGAAGAACAGGCAGTATCATCAAACAAAGGGTCAACCAGCTCACTACACAGAAGTAGATCACCTTCAAAAAGCAAATGTCAACAGGACAAAAATTGTCAACAGGACAGCTCATAATAAAAAGAACTTGAAGAATGGTGAAACAGAACGATTTCATCCATCTGAAATTCACTCTCTATCTAAAGATGACAATGAGGGGAACATCATTACCTGCTATATTTATGTTCCTAACCCTAAAATGTTCTGGATTCGAAAAGGAATATTTGCTAATAATCAAAGCACCCAAACGTTGAAAGGGTAGCTAAGTTTGATTAATTGCAGGATCAAAGAACTGCAAGAAGAAGTAAGGTAGCAAGAGGAACCATCTGGATAATAGATAGTGGTTGTTCAAAACACATGACATGTGATAAGAACCTACTATCAGATTACATAGAGAAACCAGGACCACAGGTTACTTTTGGATGTAATTCAAAAGGATATACCAGAGGGTATGGAAACATCAAAGTTGGCAAGACCACTATCACAAATGTATCATATGTTGAGGGTCTAAGTCACAATCTGTTTTCTGTAAGTCAGTTCTGTGCTAACGGTAATCAGATTGTTTTTGATACTAACAATTGTCTGGTGAAAAATAAGGAAGGAGATGAAATAGTCCTTACCGGCAAACTGCAGGATAGATTATACATTGTCCAGTGGACAAATCAGATCGAGACTTGCTTAGTCACTAAGACTGTATCAGAAACCAGCTGGTTATGGCATAGGAGATTAAGCCATCTAAACTTCAAGTCAATCAACAGGATTGCCAAGGAAAGGTTAGTGGAAGGACTACCAGATCAAGTGTATGATAAAGATCACATATGTGATGCTTGTCAAGCTGGAAAGCAAACCAGATCATCCTTTACAAGCAAAACAGCTCACTCAACATCAAGGATACTGGAGCTGTTACATCTTGATCTATTTGGACCAATCAAGCCATTAAGTATAAATGGGAGAAAATACACATTGGTAATCATAGATGATTACTCAAGATTCACTTGGGTCATCTTTCTGTTAAAGAAGAAAGAGACTCTAGACAAACTCCCTGATTTTCTACACAAGATCACCAAACAAAAGGAGATGAGTATAACCTCTATCAGAACAGATCGAGGAACAGAATTTCTCAACTAGAAGATTGAAGCATACTGCAACAAGATGGGAATAACTCATCAAACATCTGCTGCTCGAACTCCTCAATAGAATGAAGTTGTTGAAAGGAAAAACAGATAACTCAAAGAAGCAGCTCGCACAATGCTTAATGCAACCAATCTACCGAAGAAATTCTGGGCAGAAGCTATATACACAACCTGCTATACTCAAAACAGATCATCCATCACAATAAGACATGGAAAAACACCATATGAGATTTGGAACAACAGAAAGCCTAAGATTTCTTATTTTCGTACTTTTGGCTGTTTGTGTTACATACACAATAATGGGAAATCACAATTGAAAACTTTTGATAGTAAAACTGACCCTGGAATATTCTTAGGATATTCTGATGTTAGTAAAGCTTATCGAGTTTACAATAAGAACTCTCATATTGTGGAGGTAACACCTCATGTTGTTTTTGATGAGTTTATTGTTGAGTACAGGTCACTAGATGAAAAACAGACAGAAAACCAAGTGACTACCAGAAGGATGAATGAACAACTACTTGAAGATATCCTTATCTGGAATTCAAAAAGTGAGGATGAAGAAATTGTCACTCCACCTGTTGCTGAAGAGGACATACAACAAGAGGGAATATCACAACACAATCTGGATGAAAACAGATCATCAACAGAAGACAATGAAACAATTATTACAAATGATGATCAACATGAAAATCCAAATCCAGAAGAAAGTCCAGATGAGAATCCATTTCAAGCTATATCAACAACACACCCTGAATTTGAGGGACCAACAGATCAACCTGATCTTGAGATATCTGATGAAGAGATGACCAAGAGAAGGGGATGGATATAAGATCATCCACCAGAACAGATTATTGGGAACCCATCAGATCGTGTGAAGACCAGAAGAATGCATGGAGAAAGTGCATTGTTAAGTTGTTATCTCTCTCGCATGGAGCCATCTGATGCTTATGAAGCACTTCAAGATGCAGACTGGATAACAGCCATGCAAGAAGAACTCAATGAGTTTAAAAGGAATGAAGTCTGGTATCTCGTGGACAAACCCAAACACCAAGGTGTGATTGGTGTAAAATGGGTGTTCAAAAATAAACGAGATGAGAATGGTGAAGTAGTCAGAAACAAGGTCAGATTGGTAGCTAAAGGCTATAATCACCAAGAAGGCATTGGTTTTGATGAAACATTCGCACCAGTAGCCAGATTAGAAGCTATAAGGCTATTTCTAGCATATGCTGCTCACAAACGGTTCAAGGTATACCAGATGGATGTCAAAACTGCTTTCCTCAATGGTATCCTTGAAGAAGAAGTATATGTGGAACAGCCACCTGGATTTGAAGAAGCAGATCCAGATCAGAAAGTATACAGACTGGCTAAGGCAGTCTATGGTCTAAAGCAAGCCCCTAGAGCTTGGTATGAGACCTTATCAACTTTCCTACTAGAATCTGGATTCAGAAGAGGATCCGTTGACAAGACCTTGTTTATCATCAAAGTCAAAGAAAACATTCTCTTAGTCCAGATCTATGTAGATGATATCATTTTTGGATCTCAATCTACCTATCTGTGTGACAAATTTGCTGAACTTATGAAAAATAAGTACCAAATGTCCATGATGGGAGAAATGAGTTTCTTTTTAGGTTTGCAGGTCAAGCAGCTACCAGATGGTATCTTTATTAATCAGACAAAATACATCAACGATCTGCTGACCAAATTTGGGTTAAAAGACAGTAACCCAGTGAAAATCCCAATGCAAACAAATGGGAAAATTGATCCAGATCCAGATGGAAAACCAGCCAACATTACTCAATACAGAGGGATCATAGGATCATTACTCTACCTAACTGCCAGTCGACCTGACATCACTTTCGCAGTAGGAGTATGTGCTAGATATCAAGCAAATCCCAAAGAGTTTCACATGGAAGCAGCTAAGAAGATATTAAGATATCTCAAGGGAACAGCCCATGTAGGATTATGGTAACCATGTGAAGATAATTTTGAGCTAACTGGATACACTGACTCAGATTATGCTGGATGTAAACTGGACAGAAAGTCAACATCTGGTACATGTCAGTTTCTAGGAAATAAACTGATCTCTTGGTTCTCAAAGAAACAGACATCTGTTGCCACATCTACCACAGAGGCCGAATATATGGCAGCTGGAAGTTGTTGTGCACAAATACTGTGGCTAAGACAACAGCTTAAAGACTATGAGATCGATGTCAAGGAGATCCTTATTTTCTGTGATAGCTCAAGTGCTATAGCAATCACACAGAATCATCTGTTTTTCTTGATCAAGCGAACTTTCTGAAACCATATCTGCACCAAGACCTTTTCGCAGTTCTTGATACCTTCGGGTTTCACAAACTGGACAAGGCATTTGATCTTGTTCGCCAGTGCAAAGGTTCATTTTTTTTGTGGTTTTTGTTTAGATTTGTTTTATGTTACTTTTCAATCATGATTCTGATAAATTGTTGATTACTCATCTGCAAATATATATGGTTATGGTTACTGTGATATAGATTGCTAGATTGTATCACTAGTACAAATTTTATCATACACTACGGTGCATACACTACGGTTTTTTCATCTACCGTAGTGTATGTGCATTTTTTTTTGTTAAAGACTACACTTTATAAAAAATCCGTAGTGTATGTAAATAACAGACTACGGTTTTTAAAAAACTGTAGTCTATGTGTGTGTATTTTCATACATAGACTACGGTTTTTTTAAAAACCGTAGTCTATGTGCGTGTAATTTTAATACATACACTACGGTTTTTAAAAACCGTAGTCTATGTGCGTGTATTTTTAATACATACACTACGGTTTTTAAGAACTGTAGTCTATGTGCATGTAATTTTAATACATACACTACGGTTTTTAAAAACCGTAGTCTATGTACGTGTATTTTTAATACATACACTACGGTTTTTAAGAACC
>JAPKLX010001078.1:0-27927 GCA_026898415.1 Leonotis leonurus | reverse complement strand
CTGCTGGTCCAGATATATGTCGATGACATAATCTTTGGATCACAATCTCCCTACCTGTGTGACAAATTTGCAGAACTAATGAAGAACAAATACCAGATGTCCATGATGGGTGAGATGAATTTCTTTTTAGGACTGCAGGTAAAACAATTACCAGATGGTATCTTTGTTAATCAAGCTAAGTACATCAACGATCTGCTAGTCAAGTTTGGAATGAAGGATAGCAGAACAGTAAAAATTCCTATGCAATCAAATGGAAAGATAGATCCAGACCCAGAAGGAAAACCAGCAAACATCACACAATACAGAGGAATTATTGGCTCTCTGCTATACCTTACAGCAAGCCGTCCAGATATCACATATGCCGTTGGAGTTTGCGCCAGATATCAAGCCAATCCTAAAGAATCACACATGGAAGCTGCCAAAAAGATACTTAGATATCTTAAGGGAACAGCTAACATTGGTCTCTGGTATCCACAAGATGATAATTTTGAGCTTACTGGCTATTCTGATTCAGATTATGCAGGATGCAAACTGGACAGAAAGTCAACCTCTGGAACGTGTCAATTTCTTGGAAACAAGTTGATATCTTGGTTTTCAAAGAAACAGACATCTGTTGCTACATCAACCACAGAAGCAGAATATATGGCTGCTGGAAGCTGTTGTGCACAGATACTCTGGTTGAAACAGCAATTAAGAGATTATGAGATTGATGTAAAGGAGATACCTATATTCTGTGACAGCTCAAGTGCTATAGCTATAACACAGAATCCAGTACTCCACACAAGATGCAAACATGTCGATGTGAGACATCATTTTATTAGAGATCATGTAGAGAGAAAACACATCAAGATTGAGAAGATTCATACAGACATCCAACGTGCTGACATCTTAACTAAAGCATTACCAGATGAAAGATTTAAGATGCTATGTGGAAAACTTGGACTACTCAGTCTGGATGAACATGACCAGAAGACTACAAGATAGCCATGACCAGAAGGTTACCAGATAGTCATGACCAAAAGACTACCAGATAGTCATGACCAGAAGACTACCAGATAGTCAAGACCAGAAGACTACTAGATAGTCAAGACCAGAAGACTACCAGTTAGTCATGACCAGAAGGCTACCAGTTAGCTAATACCAGAAAGCTAATTACAAGAATGACAGAAAGCTCAGCTGAAATAAAATACACGTGGCATAATTTTATCAATTAATTGACGAAAAAGCCATGTGAAATTATTTCTTAAATGCTAAGTCAAGGGGGAACTTTTAAGGAAATTGAAGCGTCAAGATAAAAGACGTCACTCTCCTAGGTTACAGGATTGTAAAAGATATTTTTACCCTAGATTTAATTAATCTTCTATTTTTATCATGATTAGCACAACCTTGGGAACTGGGATCGAGGAAATCCCTGCAAGAAACAGGAAAAAGGAAAGTTGCCAAAAGTGAGAGATACGCACACGCTCGCATATAGACCCTAGGATCTAGAGCGTTCATCTCACGCAAGGAAAGGCGGCAAAACAAATCTTGAAGCGGGAAAATCTAAAAAGGGAGAAAATCTTTTCAACTCTTCGAATTTCTTTTCTCTTAAATTATTTTTATATATACGTGCGATATCTTCTCTAAACTGTTCACCTTCACTTTCATCGCACTGAGCACTCTCAAAATTCTAAGCACTTAAGCATTTCAAAATTCTCTGCATCTCTTCGCAAAAACATCTTTGCGTTTGACTATGGCACCTCAAACTTCACTCTTTCTGCAACACGTAGCTGAGGTTCAGAAATTTCTCTCACCTGAACCGTACGCTGTACTTGAAACCCATGGTTTTCGAAAGCTTGATGAAATTTTCGCAATGGTTAAACGCTGCAAAGGTTTTTAAATTTATTCAGTTTTACCATATCTGCAGTATGCTTGATATATTACTTGTTTATGAACTGTTCTGAATTTGCTCCTCATAACTGTTCATATTACTCTGCTTGTGCTAGATACTCATATGCATTTGTTTTATTCTTGTGAGATTAGGTTTCTGCAATATTGTAACTGCTCATCCAAATATGTTCCTGGCAAAGCAAGTTGCCACATTCTATCTGACATGGCAAAATGACAAACATGGCTTTGAAGCCAATGTACTGATGCCAATTGGTGACAGAACAAGCAAGACCCCATACAATGTGATTGAAATGATTAATCAAACGTATAGAGTAAAGGACGAAGGTCTCGCTTTAGAAGATATCACGATGGCACAATTACAGGAGGCTGTTGAGATCATGTTGGTGATACCTATTTCTTATACTGGAAGGATGTTCCAGAGATCTCTACTTCAACCAGGATTCAAGCTCCTCTTAGAAATGGTTCAGAGGATTTTTCTCAACCACAGTGGCACTTACGATCAAGTCACACCTGAGAAATTCAGAATTCTCACAGCGGTTGTTCTCAACCTTTGAGTCAACTGGAGCAGAATCCTCTTTGAGCTGATGGCTAAAGAAGCAAAGCTCGTGACTTACTCAAAGGATAGCAAGGGCAGAGGAACTTCAGTGGAAGTTCGAAGAAACCTTCGCCATTCCACCAAGATAAGTCTGATGATTGAGCGATTTTTCACCCAGAAGGTCTGGGAAGATGCAGTCGAATTCAACACTGGTCATTCTATTCCAAAGGACCAGCACCAGCTGGAGATGTCTCTGGGCCTCGCTCCTCAATTTTTCAACAAGATCCCTGATGAAGTGCACCGTGTTGCTGCACTGGAAATGGGTAGGTCTAACCCAACTTGGATGCCACCTACTAAAGGTGTGGAGAAGAAGAAGGAGAAGATAGTGAAAGAAAAGGCAGCACGTAAGCGAGGAAGTTCTGTTGAGACAGAAACCTCTGCTTCTCTGCCAAAACAAAAGAAAAGAAGACTCCAGAAAGTGCAGGAACCATCATCACCAGCAGCAGCAACAGAGGAACAGTCTGACATACCAGAACCAGAAGAAGAGGCACCTCAGACAGCAACAGAACAAGCAGAAACAACAGCAGAAGTGCCACCAGAAACACCTCATCCGGAGAAAGATTTTTCTCCTGCCAGAACAGCTACTCCTTCTCCCAACCGAATGGACAGAATAAGTGAAGAAGAAGAAGAAGGAGAGTCCACTGATGAGGAGGAAGAGAAGAAGCGACAGGCTGAGAGTGTAATTAATCTGCTTGAGAATGAAGCAGAACACTCAGTGCTGCAAGACTTTCCTGGTATTCAATCCTTACCAGAGAGTTTGCATACAGCAAAGCGCGTCAAGTTCTACTTGCTGGTTAAAGACAGCGAGTACTACATTTTTGATGCTCTGCTTCAACTCAAGACGATAGACGATTTGAAGAAGGAAGAGGCAACCCTACTTAATCTGCTCCAAGTGTCCACAGTTCATGAAGTGAGAGCAGACTATTCACAACTAATCTCAGACCACATGAAGCAGGAGGCAGCAGCACTAAAGATTGATCTGCCCTCACCACATTCTGATGTCCGGATGGACGAAGCTGTACCCACAGAACAACACCAACAACCAGACCAAGGAGAACCTTCCACAAGACAGTCTCCCAAGAAAACTCCTATCATCGACCTGGATTCTGGTGATGATGAACCAGTAGGTCAGCATATTGGTGGAGAACCAACCAATGAAATATACACCCATGGCGTTGCTCAAAAATTGAAGAAACATGTGAATTTCTACACCATGGAAGAATTGTTGGAACGAGAACCCAACACCTTCAACAATTTTCAGCTCGATAATCTGATCACTCTGCGAGTTGAAGATCACATGACCGATGTCTGCAACTCCATACAAGAGAAGGCCACTCAAATCCTCTCTGATTTTAACCAACACCAGAAAGATTACGTCAATGACATGGATCGTGATATCCGAGGAAAGCTCAGAACTATCAGGAAAGAGCTGGATAAAAAGATAGATGATGACAGAGCATCAGCTGAAGATAACCAGAACAAGATCAATCTTCGTCTAACTGGAATTGATGAAAAAGCTGAAAAAGCCACTGCCTTGCTTGCTGACCTGCTAGCCAAACAAGATGCAACAATCAGTGCAGCTGTTGACAAGAAAGGAACTGCACTCGCGGCTCAACTCAAGGAAGACACAGACCTGTCCATCCACTCCCATCTAGCTCTTTTTGAAAAAGAGAAATTTGTGGAGCTGATGCGGAAAAACCAGGTCGATGTCTTAAATGACCTTCTGTATCCAACTCCAGAGGACTTTGACACCCAGAACAATCGCCTAACTGCTGTAGAAGAGCTTCAGGAGACATACGACAAAACTTTGTCAATCATGAACAGCAGGCTAGAGCAGAAACTGGACGCCTCTGATCAAACTGTTAATCTCTTGCTTGGATACAAGGCAGATGCTGAGGAGAAAATGGAGAAGATGTCTGAGGAGATCGCCTCCCTTCGTACACTCATCAATACCCTATTTGATGATGTCAAAAAGGGGGAAATCTCTGGAGGAAAAGGTGGAAAGGGAAGCAGCAAGGCGTCTGCTGAAGCAACAGCACCAGCACCAGAAGCACCTGTACCAGCATCAACCCAACCAAGAGCTACCACTCCTCCCAGACCAGACCCTACTCTTCTAGGATCAGAACCAGTTCAAACTACATCTGCAACCCCCAAAGATAAAGGCAAGAAGCCTATAGATGAAGGGGATCAGATAGCAGAGCTGCTGCTATTCGGGGTGAGCATGGATCAAGCGTGTGATCCAGTATTCAGAGCTCAATTTTACAAAGATCAGGCGGAAAGAGAGAGAAAGCTGGCTGCCCAGGAAGCCAAAGAGAAATCTTATCAAACACCTTTCTCCTCGCCTACATCTACTGAACGCTCACAGCAGCAGTCCTCTCAGTCAACAACCCAATCAAAGAAGAAGAAGAAGAAGTCCTTCTCCTGGAATCTGTCATTACAAAAACAGACACCCAAAGATACATGGGTTCCAGAAGAGGACCAGATTGACTGGGAGAAAGTAAAGCAAGGGTTTATCTTGAATAGATATTTTTTGAAGGAGCCTACATACTCTGAATCAGTTCCTGATGAGGACTTCAACAGATATCTTGAGAACTTTGGTGACCAAGAGCTAATACAGAGGATCAGAATAGCTGCTTCTGATGCCAAAATCCAGCTGAAGGCACCTGAGAAAGAATTTATGATCTGCCCTATGATACCAGGCAGCAACTTACCTGACAAGACTTACATTCTCAACTACATCAACCAGCTGGCCAAAATCAAAGGATACAAGATAGATAACCATGATCCTAACTACGCCAGAGTTAGAGATGGGATATATGAAAGTATCCAGCTGGTTTCTGATGCACAGAGGGAGAAGATGAGGAAGGGTGGAGCTGCAAGATGGTTTTCATAGACAAATCTTTATATCTTCTGTTTTTGTTTCTTCTGTTAATCTTTTGTACTCAACAATTCACACATCAATGAATTTGGAGTTTTTCTTATCTCTCTGTTATTTACTGTTATTTAACTTAAATAACAAATTAACCAGTTTGTCCAGAACATGATACAAGTAACATTGTTTTTACTAAGTGTGGTTTTGACATCATCAAAACTAAGAAATGTTATGGGGTTCCCAACATGAATTGTTCCCCCTAGTTGTATGATGGTTTCAGCTATTGGTTGAACATCTATTTCATCATCTTTAAGTGAATTCCAGTTTAGAATATCTTCAAGTAGTATGCCTCTTGTTCTTCTAGTAGTTATCTGGTTGTGAACCTTTTCTTCTCCTATTTCCCTGTATTCAATAATAGATTCATCAAAAATAATATGAGGTGTTACCTCCACAACATGAGTCTTCCCATTGTAAACTCGATAAGTGTTGGTCCCGAAAGAGCAAGGTTTGGTGTATGGGGGGGGGGGGAATACACCAAATACAAACCTTTCAGTTTACTTGATAAGTTGTACGAGAGTTCAAGCTATTATGTATAGGAAATTGCTTCATAGATGACTAGACAGATCGATGTGTAGATCGATAGCAGTTTTAGTCCAAACAGAATACTCTCTTAGTGAAAACACTTAGCTAATAATAAGAGTGATCTTATTACTTTCTGAGTGTTGAGTGAGTGCGGAATAATGGTGGATTAGTGATTGCTCTTGTTTAGAAAACCTTAGGATTTATCCAGATTGTTAATGAGATTGATTGAGATGCAGATCGAATGATAGTGTGGAAGGTTAGAATAATAAACAACAGAAATTAAATATGCAGGAATGTAAAGCACACAGTTGCTTAACGTGGTTCGGGAAAACCCTACGTCCACGATCTGGTCAAAACTAGACCAGATTATCCACTACTAGGATACTCTGTTTCTTTATACTCGTGGAGAACGAGTCACAAGTATCAATCACAACTAGAGTGATACTTATGCACGAAATAAGGGTCGTATCCCTTTACAACAGATTACCTCTACGTTACCACTAGAAAACTTCTAGCTAGCAGGGTGATCTCCTTTCTCTCGATAAGACAGACTTGAATCGAGGTGGTTGGTGTGATGTAGAATCATAGAGTGTTGAAGCTCTAAGTCTGGATAGCAGATTGATTTCTTGAAAGTATAACAACAGTATAGCTCGCGTGTGTGTTCTCTATTTCTCCAGATCTCTAACTTCAACTATATAGGCATTGAATTTGAAATTCTAGCCATTGTTGATTGGCGTAAGATATATGGTATATTGCTAATCAATAATTTCCATCATATCTGTTCTTGCCATATAGGGAAGGTTGACTCAATCTTTGAGTTATGGAAAGCAGATTGCTAACGGTCTCTTTCCTTCTAGGCGTTAGCCGAAGATCTTCTTTCCAATCCCAGTTGGATGGACTTTTAATCTTGACGTGGCAAGAGCATATGATGTGTAGGATGATGACAGCTGGTGGGTTGATGAATCAATCGTTCTGGTTCCTCGCTGAAGGCATCGATCTGGTCGCTGTCTGTTACAGCAGATCGATTCCTTTTGGCGTGAAATCTTGACCTTCATCCTATACTAAGTTGAGATTGACTTCTATAGGAATGTTTCCTTTACATTTCAAGTCATCTCTTAATCTATTCCATAACAGAGTACACTTTATATCTAGTGATCTGTTTAACATGTAGAACAGTTTAAACTCTAAGAAAAAACTAAGTGTGTTTCGAAAGACCATCATCAAAACTAAGTTACTTTAGGGTTCCCAACAATTTCCCCCTTTTTGATGATGTCAAAACCACACTTCACAATAATATCCTAGTAACTCTTAAGAGTGGTCTGGTTTGATGACCAGATAGATGATTGTTCGTTATTTAGGTTATAACGATTTAAGACAGTTTATATATGTTCTGGACAATTAGGGGTTGTCATCAGAAACTTCAAAAGCAAACTTCATAGATAAGGGAGAATAGAGTTTACAGATAATCATGACAAAGGTAAGAGGTGCAGATCATAATAAAAAAATATAGCTATCTGGTCTTTCTTCTCTCTTCCTGTTGTCTCTTCATCTTAACCCTTGTCTCATCCGAGATCAGCTGCACACATTCATAAACACCCTCTCTTATCCTTATGTAGTCAGGGTCTTCTGCGTCAACTTTGTACCCTCTGTTCTCCGCGAGCTGGTTTATATAGGTGAGCAGAAAGGTCTTGTCAGACAGATCAGTCCCTGGAATGGTTGGGCATGTTTTGAATTCCTTCTCTGGAGCAGTGATCTGGATGTTTGCCTTTGCAGCTGCTTCTCTTATCCCTTCAACCAATTCTCTAGCATCATTCATGTCAAGGTAGAGATTAAAGGCCTCATTGGTCTTTCCTTCGCTGTATGCAGGCTCCTTGTTGGTCCCGAAAGAGCAAGGTTTGGTGTATGGGGAGGGAATACACCAAATGCAAACTTTTCAGTTTACTTGACTATTTCAATCAGAGAGATGTGAGCTTTCTGAATTACAGATTGCTCTAGATTATAGAACAATATGTTTTTCTAATCAGTTAAGTTCTATCCAAGTAAGATCTCTCACGTGAGATATACAAGGCAGAAAGTAAGTGTGAACTTAATTTCCAGCAATGTATTGTGTGCGGAATAATGGTGGACTTAGTCGGTGCTCTTGTTAAGAAAATCTTTTGAAAACTTAATCGAGTATTTAGAAGATAGATTAAGAATGCAGATTTAAATGAGTATGATAGATGCAGAATAAAAACAACTGAATATAAAATGCAGAATTTAAATGGCACAGTTATTTTTACGTGGTTCGGGAAACCCCCTACGTCCACGGTCTAATCCAAACTGGATTAGATATCCACTACTAGGATACTCTTCTTATTTAACCTCGCTGAGAACGAGCCACAAGTTTCAATTACAAACCTTATTGAAACTTATGCACGAATAAGGGTCGTGTCCCTTTACAACTTACAGAAAACTACTGTAAACAGGTTATCTTCACGTTAATCCACTAGAAAACTACTAGCTAATAAAGATCTCCTTCTTCTCTCGATAAGACAGACTTGAATCGAGGTGTGATTGCGATCACGAACGGTTTGAAGCTTTTGTCTGATTTGAAGATAGAATGCTTGAGAGTATTTCTGCAGTATATCGCTTGTGTCTATTTCAGACTTTGAAACTTCAAACATATATTGGCTCTGAATTTGAAATTCTAGCCGTTTGTTGATTGACGTGATTTGATTTGTGGATTGTCAATCAATTATATCTCTTCTTTCCTTGTAGAGTTGTTGATTGAATCTTCTATGATTGGTAAGCAGATCATCTGTGATTGCTTTCCTTTTTCCATGTCAATCAGTGATTCAATTTCCAAATCTCAAATGGAAAGTCTTTAATGCTTCATCGACAGGTTTGGTTCTGCTCTTTCTGGTTTGCTTCTAACCTTCTGGTTGTGTCCTCTTTGGTCTAGTGTCTTTCTGGTTGAATATTGATTTAGACATATTCTGGTTGAGGTACTTTCTGGTAGAGCATTCGTTAACCACTTTCTGTTCGAGGCATCTTCCATCTTTCTGGCTGAAGCTTCTCTGGTTCAACTTTCTGTTAAAGTTGACTAGCTTCATTTTCTGTTTGAGACTCTCTGGTTTAGCATTCTGTCTTGAGACTTGCTGGTTTTGAGTCTTTCTGGTTTATCATGGTTGTCTAAAACTTGTTGGTTCAGCTTTAAAGGCTTGTTGGTTCAGCTTTCTGTTAAAAGACTTGCTGGTTCAGCTTTCTGTTAAAGACTTGCTGGTTCAGCTTTCTGTTAAAGACTTGCTGGTTCAGCTTTCTGTTAAAGACTTGCTGGTTCAGCTTTCTTTTAAAGAATATCTTGCTTCAGCTTTCTGTCTGAGACATATTCCATCTTTCTGGTTGAACTGATTTCGACTATCTGGTCAATAACAATCAACAGAAATGATACAGAACATGAAGAATGCCAAGTGTGTGTATGAGTGAACATCATCAAAACTTAGAATATATTGTGGGGTTCCCAACAATTTCCCCCTTTTTGATGATGTCAAAACCACACTTAGTCAGCTTAATCAAGTATGAATCATGTTCTGGAGAGATTAGCTTTTTGTTATTTAAGGTAAATAACAAGAAACGACGATAACACAGAAACTCCATATTCATTGATATATGAATTTGATGAGTACAGGAGATAGCAGAAAAGATAAAGCAAGGGCAAAAGATAAGAATTAACTATCTAAGAGAACCATCTAGCTGCTCCGCCCTTCTTCATCTTTTCTCTTTGTGCGTCGGATACCAGCTGGATGCTCTCATAGATACCATCTCTCACCCTGGCATAGTTTGGATCATGGTTGTCGATTTTATAGCCTTTGATCTTTGCCAGTTGATTGATGTAGTTCAGAATGTACGTCTTATCTGGAAGATTGCTGCCTGGTATAGTTGGGCAGACCATATACTCTTTCTCTGGAGCTTTTATCTGAATTTTGGCTTCAGAAGCTGCTGTTCTGATCCTCTGTACTAGCTCCTGATCACTAAAATTCTCCAGATAGCGATGAAAATCTTCATCCGGCGTAGACTCTGAGTATGTGGGTTCCTTCAAAAAATATCGGTTCAAAATGAAACCTTGCTTAACCTTTTCCCAGTCATTCTGATCTCCTTCTGGAACCCAAGCATCTGTGGGTGTTTGTTTCTTTAAGGACAGGTTCCAGGAGAAGGTTTTCTTCTTCTTCTTCTTGGTCTGGGTGGTTGACTGAGAAGACTGTTGTTGTGAGCGTTCTGTAGACGAAGGTGAGGACAAAGGAGTTTGAACCGATTTTTGTTTGGCCTCCTGTGCAGCAATTTTTCTCTCTCTCTTAGCCTGGTCTTTGTAGAATTGTGCTCTGAACACTGGATCACATGCTTGATCCATGCTCACTCCGAACAACAGAAGCTCAGCTATCTGGTCACCCTCATCTATCGGCTTTTTCCCTTTGTCTTTTGGAGTGTGAGATGCTGGTTGAGCTGGTTCTGTTCCAATCAATGTAGGATCAGGTCTTGGAGGTGTAGTGGGTCTTGTTTGTGTCGGAGCTGGTGTTTCTGTTGTAGGCTCCACTTCTTCAGTTGTAACATCCACCTCCTCTGTTCTCAAAGTCTTGCTGCTGCCTTTTCCTCCTGTGCTTTTGCTTCCTGATATTTCCCCCTTTTTGACATCATCAAATAGGGTACTTATCAATGTACGCAGAGAAGCAATCTCTTCTGTCATCTTCTCAACCTTTTCTTCAGCTTCTGATTTGAATCCAAGCAGGAGATTGATTGTCTGGTTTGAGGCGTCCAGTTTCTGCTCTAACCTGCTGTTCATTGTTGACAAAGTCTTGTCATATGTCTCTTGGAGTTCTTCAACAGCAATAAGGCAATTGTTCTGTTGCTCAAACTCTTCTGGGTTGGGGTAAAGAAGGTCATTTAAGACAGCGACCTGGTTTTTCCGCATCAGCTCCACAAATTTCTCTTTTTCAAAAAGAGCTAGATGGGAGTGGATGGACAGGTCAGTGTCTTCCTTCAGTTGAGCAGCGAGTGCAGTTCCTTTCTTGTCAACAGCAGCACTGATTGATTCATCTTGTTTAGCCAGCAGGTCAGCAAGCAAGGCAGTGGCCTTTTCTGCTTTTTCGTCTATTCCAGTTAGACGGAGATTAATTTTGGCTTGACCTGCTTCAGTTGCTGCTCTATCATCATCCATCTTTTTATTCAGTTCATCCCTGATTTTTCTGAGTTTGCCTCTGATGTCCTTGTCCATGTCGTTGACGTAGTCCTTCTGGTGTCGGTTGATGTCAGAAAGAATCTGGGTGGCTTTCTCCTGGAGTGAGTTGCAGACATCGATCATGTGGTCTTCAACTCTAAGAGTAATCAGATTATCCAGTTGATAATTATTAAAAGTCTTGGGCTCTCTTTCTAAAAGTTCTTCCATGGTGTAAAAGTTCACATGTTTCTTCAATTTCTGGGCAGCGCCATGGGTATATATCTCATTGCTTGGTTCTCCGCCAATGTGCTGGCCCACTGGTTCATCATCACCAGAATCCAGGTCAATGATAGGTGTTTTCTTGGGAGACTGTCTGGATGAAGTTGCGCCCTGTGCAGATTCTGGCATCTGGACCTCAGGTTGTGGTGTTGGTAGATCTACCTTCAATGCTGCTGCTTCCTGCTTCATGAGATCCGAGATAAGTTGGTGATATTCTGCTCTCACTTCAAGAACTGTGGAGACTTGAAGTAGACTCAGCAGTGTTGCTTCTTCCTTCTTGAGTTCATCAATTGTTTTGAGCTGAAGCAGTGCGTCAAAGACATAGTACTCGCTGTCCTTGATCAGCAAGTAAAACTTGACGCGTCTTGCTGCTCCCAAACTCTCTGGAAGCAGGTTGATTCCAGGGAACTCCTGCAGAACAGAGTGTTCTGCTTCGTTCTCCAGCAGGTTGATTACACTTTCAGCTTGTTGTTTCCTGACATCCTCCTCGTCTGTTGATTCTCCTCCCTCTTCCTCCTCATCTTCACTGATTTTCTCCATTCGATGTGGTGTGGGTGTAGCTGTTCTAGCAGGGGAGAAATCCTTCTCTGCTTGTTCTGCTGTTGTTTGTGGAGCCTCTGTTTCTTGTTCTGTGTGTGCTGGCATATCTGATTGTTCTGCTGTCTGTGCTGGTGGTGAAGAGGGCTCTTGCACTTTCTGGAGTCTCCTTTTCTTTTGTTTTGGCAGGGAAGCAGAAGTTTCTGACTCAACAGAACTTCCTCGCTTACGTGCTGCCTTTTCTTTGACTACCTTCTCCTTCTTCTTCTCCACACCTTTAGTAGGTGGCATCCAAGTAGGGTTGGAACTACCCATTTCCAGTGCAGCAACACGGTGCACTTCATCAGGTATCTTGTTGAAGAATTGCGGTGCTAGTCCCAGAGACATTTCCAACTGGTGTTGGTCCTTGGGAATAGAGTGATGAATGTTGTATTCCTCAGCATCATCCTAGATTTTCTGCTTGAAGAATCTTTCCACCATCAAACTGATCTTGGTGGAGTGTCGGAGATTTCTTCTAACTTCCACCGAGGTGCCTCTGCCCCTGCTGTCCTTGGTGTAAGTGACCAACTTGGCTTCCTTAGCCATCAGTTCAAACAAAATTCTGCTCCAGTTGATTCGAAGATTGAGTACAACAGCTGTGAGAATTCTGAACTTCTCCGGGGTCACTTGGTCATATGTTCCACTGTGATTCAGAAAGATCCTTTGAACCAGTTCCAGTAGTAACTTGAAACCTAGTTGAAGTAGAGATCTATGAAACATTCTTCCAGTGTACTTTATCGGTACCACCATTACTATTTCTACTGCTTCTTGCAGTTGTGCAGATGTGATCTCTTCCAAGGATAGGCCTTCATCCTTCAACCTATAGGTCTGGTTGATCATCTCAATCACGTTGTATGGGGTTTTGCTTGTTCTATCCCCGATTGGCATCAAAACATTAGCTTCAAAGCCATGTTTGTCACTCTGCCATGTCAGATAGAAAGAGGCTACTTGTTTTGCCAGAAACATTTTGGGGTGCCCAGTAACGATATTGCAAAAACCTTTTTAGATTTTCCCGCTTCCAAGATTGTTTTGCCGCCTTTCTTTGCGTGAGATGGACGCTCTAGATCTTAGGGTCTATATGCGAGCGTGTGCATATCTCTTACTTTTGGCAACTTTTCTTTTCCTGTTTCTTGCAGGGATTTCCTCGATCCCAGTTCCCAAGGTTGTGCTAATCATGACGAAAATAGAGGATATAGTAAATCTAGAGTAAAAATATCTTTTACAGTCCTGTAACCTAGGAAAGTGACGTCTTTTATCTTGACGCTTCAATTTCCTTAAAAGTTTCCCCTTGACTTAGCTTTTAAGAAATAATTTTCACATGGCTTCTTCGTCTATTTATAGAGAAAATTATGCCACGTGTATTTTATTTCAACTGAGCTTTTTGTTGGTCAATCTTGTAGGTAAAATCCTGGTGACTATCTGGTAGCCTTCTGGTGTTAGCTTTCTGGTAGCTTTCTGGTATTTGGCTATCTGATAGCCTTCTGGTCTTGACTATCTGGTATCCTTCTGGTAATAGCTATCTGGTAGCTTTCTGGTTTTCTTCATCTAGACTGAGTAGTCCAAGTTTTCCACACAGCATCTTAAATCTTTCTTCTGGTAATGCTTTAGTTAAGATATCAGCACGTTGGATGTCTGTATGAATCTTCTCAATCTTGATGTGCTTTCTCTCTACATGATCTCTGATAAAATGATGTCTCACATCGACATGTTTGCATCTTGTGTGGAGTACTGGATTCTGTGTTATAGCTATAGCACTTGAGCTGTCACAAAATATAGGTATCTCCTTTACATCAATCTCATAATCTCTTAGTTGCTGTTTCAACCATAGTATCTGTGCACAACAGCTTCCAGCAGCCATATATTCTGCTTCTGTGGTTGATGTAGCAACAGATGTCTGTTTCTTTGAAAACCAAGATATCAACTTGTTTCCAAGGAATTGACACGTTCCAGAGGTAGACTTTCTGTCCAGTTTGCATCCAGAATAATCTGAATCAGAATAGCCTGTAAGCTCAAAGTTATCATCTTGTGGATACCAGAGACCAATGTTAGCTGTTCCCTTAAGATATCTAAGTATCTTTTTGGCAGCTTCCATGTGTGATTCTTTAGGATTGGCTTGATATCTGGCGCAAACTCCAACTGCATATGTGATATCTGGACGGCTTGCTGTAAGGTATAGCAGAGAGCCAATAATTCCTCTGTATTGTGTAATGTTTGCTGGTTTTCCTTCTGGGTCTGGATCTATCTTTCCAGTTGATTGCATTGGAATTTTAACTGTTCTGCTGTCTTTCATGCCGAACTTGACTAGCAGATCATTGATGTACTTTGCTTGATTAACAAAGATACCATCTGGTAGTTGTTTTACCTGCAATCCTAAAAAGAAATTCATCTCACCCATCATGGACATTTGGTATTTGTTCTTCATTAGTTCTGCAAATTTGTCACACAGATAGGGAGATTGTGATCCAAAGATTATGTCATCGACATATATCTGGACCAACAGAATATGTTCTTTGACTTTGATGACAAACAGTGTCTTGTCAACAGAACCTCTTCTGAAGCCTGATTCCAGTAAGAATGTTGATAATGTTTCATACCACGCTCTGGGTGCCTGTTTTAAACCATAGACAGCTTTAGCTAGTCTATATACTCTGGTCAGGATTCCCTTCTTCAAAACCAGGTGGTTGCTCAACATATACTTCTTCTTCAAGTATGCCATTTAGGAATGCACTTTTTACATCCATCTGGTATACGTTAAATCTTTTATATGCAATATATGCTAAAAATAGCCTAATTGCTTCCAATCTGGCCACAGGTGCAAAGGTCTCATCAAAGTCGATACCTTCCTGTTGATTGTATCCCTTTGCAACTAGTCTAGCCTTGTTTCTGACTACTTCTCCGTTCTCATCTCGTTTATTTTTGAATACCCATTTGACGCCTATCACCCCTTGATGTTTTGGTCTGTCTACCATATACCAGACTTGGTTTCTCTTGAACTCATTGAGTTCTTCTTGCATAGCTATGACCCAGTCTGCCTCTCTAAGTGCTTCATAGGTGCAGAGGGTTCAACACGTGATAGATAACAGCTGAGAAGTGCACTTTCTCCATGCATTCTTCTGGTTCTCACTCTATCTGTTGGGTTCCCAACAATCTGTTCAGAAGGATGGTTTTCTTGAATCCATTTCCTTCTGCTAGATATCTCTTCTTCTGATATCTCAGGTTCTGGTTCATTTGCTGGGTCCTCAAATTCTGGATGAGATGTTTGAAAAGGATTTTCAGTTTCTGGTTCCTCTTGATCATTATTCCAACCATTTGAATCTCTTGATTCTTCGGGTTGATCTGGTTCTGGCTCATCAGTATTGTTTCCTCCTTCTGGCTGATTGTATTCTGGTGTAGTTAAGGTTGTCTGTTCTGTTCCCCCTTGCTGCAAGCTTACTGCTTCAGCATTATTTAGAACTTCAACATCATTCTCTTCTGATGTATTCCAGATTAGAATATCTTCTAACAGAATCCCTTTTTCTTTCTGGTTCATGTTCTGGTCTTGTGTTTGATCAACATCTAGGTCTCTGTCACTAATAACAGATTCATCAAAAACAATATGAGGTGTTACTTCCACAATGTGAGTCCTCTTGTTAAAAACCCTATAAGCTTTGCTCACATCAGAATATCCTAAGAATATTCCTGGATCAGCTTTGCTATCAAAGGTTTTCAACTGAGATTTCCCATTATTGTGAATGTAACACAGACAGCCAAAAGAGCGAAAATAGTGAATCCTGGGTTTTCTGTTGTTCCATATCTCGTAGGGTGTCTTTCCATGTCTGATGGTAACAGCTGATCTGTTCTGGGTGTAGCACGCTGTATAGATGGCTTCTGCCCAAAATTTCTTTGGCAATCTGGTTGCATTGAGCATAGTACGAGCTGCTTCTTTTAATGATCTGTTTCTTCTCTCAACTATTCCATTCTGTTGAGGGGTTCTACCAGCAGATGTCTGGTGAGTGATTCCCATCTGGTTGCAGTATTCCTCAACTTTCTGGTTTAGGAATTCTGTTCCACGATCTGATCTGATGGTGGTAACAGAAACTTCCTTTTTCTTGGTGATCTTGTTGAGAAAATTTGGCAGCTTCTCCAGAGTTTCTTTCTTCTTATACAAGAATATTACCCAAGTAAATCTTGAATAATCATCAATGATGACTAGAGTATATTTCCTACCATTTATGCTTAATGGTTTAACTGGACCAAATAAGTCTAAATGTAGTAATTCTAGTATTCTGGTTGAGCTCTGGGCAGATTTGCTTGAAAAAGATGATCTGGTCTGCTTTCCAGCTTGACACGCTTCACAAACGTGGCTTTTGTCATAGATTTGTTCTGGCAATCCTTCAACTAGTTTCTCTCGTGCAATCTTATTGATTGATTTGAAGTTGAGATGGCTTAATCTTTTATGCCATAGCCAGCTAGTTTCTGACATTGTCTTAGTGACCAGACAGGTCTCTATCTGGTTGTTCCATTGCACAATATATAGTCTATCCTGCAATATCCCGGTAAGGAGTATCTCATCTCCTTCCTTGTTCTTCACCAAACAATTGTTAGCATTAAAGACAATCTGATTACCATTGGTACAGAACTGACTTACAGAGAATAGATTGTGGCTAAGTCCTTCAACGTATGATACGTTTGTGATGGTGGTCTTGCCTACTTTTATGTTTCCATATCCTCTAGTATATCCTTTTGAATTACATCCAAAAGTGACATGAGGTCCTGGTTTCTCTATGTAGTCTGATAGTAGGTTCTTGTCACACGTCATGTGTTTTGAACAGCCACTATCTATTATCCAGATTGCTCCTTTTGCTATTTTGTACCTTCTTGCAGTCTTCTGATCCTGCAATTAAGTACACTTAGCTACCCTTCAATATCTGGGTGCTTGGTTATTAGCAAATGTTCCCTTTCGAATCCAGAACA
Organism: Leonotis leonurus; assembly: GCA_026898415.1. NCBI lineage: Eukaryota > Viridiplantae > Streptophyta > Magnoliopsida > Lamiales > Lamiaceae > Leonotis > Leonotis leonurus. Next base: position 10,989 of record JAPKLX010001078.1, on the reverse strand, counting down.
TTTTTGGGTTGGGGACAGCAATATAACAAGTAATAATACTTCCATTATTATCTACTTTTGACACAGAGTGATATATAGATGGATGATATCTCTTTATTCCATCCTTCTTTAATCCTTTGTTAGTAGGTGCTGTCCTGTTGACATTCTTCTTGTGAACCCTTTCTGTTTCTGTATAATCTGCTGGTCGTTCCCTTGTATGATGGTACTGTCTGTTTCCAGTCTGTTTCACCATCATCTTCTGTGGTTGTTCTTTCTTGTTCTTAAGATTTATCACTTGATCTGGTATCTGTTTCCTTTCTGGTACGAATTTTATGGTACACGAGGATTTATCTGAATGACCTGGATATCCTATTCCAGATGTACCCTTTTGCTGCATGTTAATTAGCAGTTTAGCTCGTTCATCACTCTTGTAGATCATTTCTTTTCCTTTCTTGATCTTCTCTTCAGCAACATTGTTTCTTGTAATGAGATCTTTGACCTTAGAATTCAGCGAATGAATTTCGTTGTCTCTTTCTTTAATCTGTTCTTCCAGATCAACAATTTTAACCACGAACTGTGTGTTAGCAGTACTTAGTATCTGTTCTGTTTTCTTCATCCTTTCATTCTCTTCAACTACTTCTTTGAATAATCTCTTGATGCTCGAGTAGCTTTTGAACATGTCATTGACTTCATCCCAAGAGTATTCATCTTGATCCACTATTTCCTGTTCCAGAATAGTATTATTTGAAGAGTTAGAGTTGCAGGATTGTACCTCTACATCATTTAGACCATTGTCTAGTCCTGCATAGCATTCATCCCAGTCTTCTTCTTCTTTAGCAAAGAATGCTTCATCATCTTCTGTTGAACTATCAGATAGATGACTTGAGCTGGAATCTTCTTTTTCTTCTTCTGCTATCATAGCTTTACGTTGAGCTTTTAGCTTTCTGTCCCTTTTAGCTCGTAGTTCTTCTCTCTGGCTTTTGAATAGGTCAGGACAGTCTGTCTTGAAGTGTCCTGTTCTTCCACAACCATAGCAAGTAAAGTCAGTAGGATTAGTGATTTTACCATTACCTCTACTTTCTGTTTTGTCATCAGATCGTTCTGCTTCTTTGTTCTTCTGGTATCTACTCTTGTTGTCTTTGTAGAATCTTCGATACTTTCTTGATCTGACTTCCATCTTGTCCATTCTCTTAGCAATCAGTGAGAATTCTTTCAGTAACTTATCATATCCTCCTTCTTCTGATGCAGTAGATGATGTTGATTCATCTGTTTTGCACTTCGCTTTGAAGGCAGTCTCTTTCTCCTTCTTAGTGCTAGTTTCATTTTTCTTGCTGGAGGAGTGATCTGGTCCATGTATCCTTCTGATATCACATTCATGGACAGCCAGATGATCAAAGAGTGCTTCTACAGACAGATCATTGAAATCAGCACGTAGAGGTTGCATAGCTGAGTAGATTTCCCAGCTTGGTGGTAAGGCTCTAAGAATCTTGAGATTCTTCTCTCTCTGTGTGTACTTATCCTTCTTGAAGGCAGATACTTCCAGTAGTACTTCAGTGAATCTATTCTTCATTTGTTCAATGGTTTCTCCAGATTTCATCTTGAATTCATCAAACTTATTACATGCTAGAGATAGTTTATTCTCGATCATTGCTTCGGATCCTAGACTGAGATCTCTCAAGGCTTCCCACATTTCTTTGGCTGTATCTAGATCTTGGATCTTAGCCAGATGGACTCCTTTTACAGTACTGGAAATAACTCCTTTAGCAAAATCATCTAGATTTGCTTCTCTTCTTTCTTCTGAGGTGTACTTTCTGGGATCTTTTAGTACAGTTTCTTTAACTGCTCCTGTCTCAGTAATGCGAGTAGTTTCTTCAGTAATGGCTAGAGGTCCTTCCTCAATTACTTTCCACATCAAGCAGTGATGAGCTTTGAGACACATCTTGATTCTGAAACTCCACTCTCTGTAACCTTGGATGGAGAATTCTTTGCATGCCCTGATAACAGATGATTCCATAATGACAGATAGGATGCAGATGATGAAAAAGATTTTCTAGATCTATTCAAGTAGACCACGCAGGTATTAACCTTGTGAAACAAAACAATGGTCAGTTTGAACCACTGCTCTGATACCACTTGTTGGTCCCGAAAGAGCAAGGTTTGGTGTATGGGGGGGGAATACACCAAATGCAAACTTTTCAGTTTACTTGACTATTTCAATCAGAGAGATGTGAAGTGTCAATCATGAGTTTGGTTGGGTAGCCCAGATCCTTCCCGCTTTTTGACATCATAAACAACCATGTTGATAAGTGCCCGTAGGGAAGTGATCTCTTCCTTCAGTGTGTTGATCTCTTTGTCTGTCTCGACTTTTTGTGTAAGCAGCGATGTGATGTTAAGGTTTGAGTCATCAATCTGCTTTTGGAGAGTTGTGCTTGTGGAGGCCAGGTTGGCAGTATGCGCTTCCTGCTCTTCTTTTATTATCCCAATCTCGTCAAAAAAAGTGTCAATCATGAGTTTGGTTGGGTAGCCCAGATCACCCAGTTTTCTTTGTACAAAATCTTTCCCGTTGGCCTCAAAATGCCTGAGCAATGATCTGGTCTACAAGTTGGCTTCTTTGACTATGTCAGCTATTAGACCATCGGTCTGTTCCTTGACAATTGTGCGGACCATGTCTTTCTCTTTTTCAGCAAAGGCAGTGATGATTTTGTACATCTCTTTCACTTTGAGCTCAGTTGTAAACAAACTTTGATCCATCTGTGCCTTCCGATCTTCGGCAGCAGCTCGATCATCGTCCATTTTCTTGCTAATCTCTTCGATCTTTAGCCTGCATATTCTCCTCAAATCAGAGTCAACTTGATCGACGTGAGTCTTCAAGTGGTCGTTGAACTCTGTGAGTATACGGATGGCTTCATCTTGAACTGTGGAGAGAGTCCCGTACATGTATTGGTCGACTTTGTGAGAAATTAAGTCCTTGACCTGAGTATTGGATAGGGATTGATGCTGGTTCATCAATATATCCTCTAGCGTAGTCATCTCCACATGTTCCTCCATTATAGCTGCGACAACTGGGGTATAGATATGATCTGTTGGTATACCCCCCACGCGCTCTCCAGCTGGCTCGTGGTCTGCTTCAGCTTGATCACTCACTGCTTGTGGAACTGGTCTTTCCTGGGTTGGTTCTCCCTCAACCTGTGCAGTGGTGTCCTTTTCAACCTCAGCCAAGGGCTGATCTGGTGTAACTTCTGTCATGGCTGCACCCTGTTGGTGAGCATCAGCATGATCTGCTGCAACTGCTTCTTCCATAACCTCTTCTTCAACGCTATTGTAAAAATCCAGCATATTTGCTTTTTCATAAGCAGATCGCAGATCGATCTGGAGTTCCTCTGCTTCAAACTTAGACATGCCTAGGATGTCTGGCTTGAATGTCTCCCTCAGCTCAGAGATTGATGATGCTGTGAAGATTTTCAGCAATGTGGCTTCTTCAATATTTAGCTCATGGATGGATCTGGTGCGGAGAAGAGCATCCAGAACATAAAATTCCTTATCCTTGACCAGCAAAAGGAACTTCAACCTCCTTGCAGCTTCATACGTTTCTGGGGTGAGCTGGATCCCAGGGAAAGTTCGAAGAACATAATGATCTGCCTCTGTCTCCAGCATCCTCACCACAGTCTCTGCCTTCTTCAACTCTTCTTCCTCATCCGTTGACTCTCCTTCCCCCTCAACTTCTTCATCAATCTACTCCAGTGGTTCAGCAGAGGATGGACTTTCAGTGCGAGCTGGGGATAGGTCCTTGTTGGGATCCAAAGAAGAGATAGGAGCCACATCTTCTGGTGGTCCAGTCATCAGAATGACCTCCTCCTCAACCTCTTGTTGAGGGACCGGTGGCTCGGTAACAGCTGGTTCAGAAGTCTGCACTGCTTCTGTAAGTTTTTGAAGGCGTCTGTGTTTGGGTTTGGGTGGCTGGGCTGCTGTGGATGTGTCTGTTTCGATTGAGCTTGCTCTTCTGGTAGCCCTCTTGGTGGGTGTCCTCTCGAGTGGTTTCTCCTTTGTGACCTTGGATTTTGTTGATTTTTCAGCTAGTGCAAATGGTGGTATCCAGATGGGATTAGAGTTTCCCATCTCAGTCAGTGCATTGGCAAACACTGGGTCTTTCACCCGTGCAAGCAGATTTGCTGAAATGCCCATTGACATTTCTATCTGATGCTGGTCTTTTGGGAAGTGCAGTCTGGAGTTAAACTCGACAGTAGTGTCCCACTGGTGGTGAGGGAAGAAGGTTTCCAGCATGAAGCTTATTTTTGTGGAATGTCTCAAGCTGCTTCTCTTCACCTCGATGCCAGGTGAGCCTCCTTTCATAAACAAGATCATCTTGGCCTCCTTTGCCAAGAGATCAAAGAAAATCCTACTCCAGTTCACTGGCAGGTTGAGTACCACAGCTTCTAGGATCCTGAACTTCTCAGGGGTGGCCTGGTCATAGGATCCATTGTGGTTGAGGAAGATTCGCTGTACGAATTCAAACAAAATTCTGAATTCAGGTGCGAGTATTGCTCGGGTAAACATCTTGTTTGTATATTGGATAGGTATGATCATCACTATCTCCGCTGCTTCTTGCAGCTGTTCTGCAGTTATCTCCCCAAGGTCAAGACCTTCATCCTTCAATTTTTAAACGTCGTTGATGATGTTTATGACGTTGTAAGTGGTGTTGCTGATGGTGTTTCCCTTGCTCACCCTGATGGTAGCTTCATGTCCACCCTTCTCTCCCTGCCATGAGAGATAGAAGGCAACAACATCCTTAGGTAGGAAGTGAACTGGGTGTGAGGTGATGATGTTGTGAAAACCTACAAGAGAAGAGTATATGTGAGCACTATCCTTCCATCAATGAAGTATAAGTGCTCAAGACAGTTTATACATTCTAGCAATCTATATCACAGTAACCATAACAATATATATATGTAGATGAGTAACCAACAGTTTATCAGAAGCATGATTGAAAAGTAACTTAAACAAATCTAAACAAACATCACAAAAAAAAATGAACCTTTGCACTGGTGAACAAGATCCAATGCCTTGTCCAGTTTGTGAAACCCGAAGGTATCAAGAACTGTGAAAAGGTCTTGGTGCAGATAAGGTTTCAGAAAGTTCGCTTGATCAAGAAAAACAGAGGATTTGGGGGCCATTTTGCTAAAACAGAGTGATTTTTCGAAGGTAGAGAGAGTTTGAAAGAGAGGGAGTTTTTTTTTTTGCTAAGGTTTCGGAAAAGTATAAGTGTAAGTGATAGATGAAACAACTTATCAAACATATAAACGAAGGAGAAGATAAGTAAAGTAATAAAATATTAAGAAATCCTTCCCTTTTTCAGCTTTTCCCGCCTTTCTATGTTCTAGGTTTACAGTCTATCACCGCCTCTCTTTATCGTGTGATGCACGCGCTTTGATCGAATGGTTGTAATGTGGCGCGTTGATTTTGTTGCAGTCATTTCTCTCCCTTTTTCTCGATTTGGTAGATATTTCCTCGATCACGTTTCCCAATTATTGTACTTAATCATCAAAAATAAAAGATTTGATATTTAGTGTCAGAAATAAGATAGTAGTCGTCGTATATAGTTGACCTTTCCCCCTTAACCAAGTAATGGGGTAATTAATAAGAAATATTAATTTAATATCCACGTGGCATTAAGTAATCTGGGTCAAGATCGATCTCCTGCATAGTGAGAACTATTGATCTGGTTGTGCCACTGTCCAATCTGATGTATTGATTCTTTTACTAATTCCCAGTTGGAATTTTAATTAATCTGTATTGACATGTACTTAGTGATCTGGTGTCAATTCCCTGTTGGAATTTCACGTGATTTTAATTTTATCGATCTGTACCATGTTAATCTGGTTTTGTTTCCCTGTTGGAACATTTAACTTGATCTGGTTTATATCAATCTGGTTCTTGCTTCAAGATTTAGTAATCCTAGTTTACCACAAAGCATCTTAAATCTTTCTTCTGGTAATGCTTTGGTAAGAATATCAGCTCTCTGTATTTCAGTGTGAATTTTCTCAATCTGCACATGTTTTCTTTCAACATGGTCTCTTATTAAATGATGTCTTACGTCCACATGTTTGCATATGGTATGCAAAACAGGATTCTGTGTGATAGCTATAGCACTTGAGCTATCACAGAAGATTGGTATTTCCTTAACATCAATCTCATAATCCTTAAGCTGTTGTCTTAACCACAATATTTGTGCACAGCAACTTCCAGCTGCCATATATTCTGCCTCTGTAGTTGAGGTGGCAACTGATGTCTATTTCTTTGAGAACCAAGAAATCAGTTTATTTCCTAGAAACTGACATGTACCAGATGTTGATTTTCTGTCCAGTTTACATCCAACATAATCTGAGTCAGTGTTTCCAGTTAGTTCAAAATTGTCTTCACATGGATACCATAATCCTACATAGGTTGTTCCCTTGAGATATATTAATCTCTTCTTAGCTGCTTCCATGTGAGACTCTTTGGGATTTGCTTGATATCTTGCACATACACCTACCGCAAATGTGATGTCAGGTCGACTGGCAGTTAAGTATAGTAGTGATCCTATGATCCCTCTGTATTGAGTAATGTTGGCTGGTTTTCCCTCTGGATCTGGATCAATTTTCCCATTGGTCTGCATTGGGATTTTCACTGGGTTACTGTCTTTTAACCCAAATTTGGTCAGCAGATCGGTGATGTATTTTGTCTGATTAATAAAGATACCATCTGGTAGCTGCTTGAACTGCAAACCTAAAAAGAAACTCATTTCTCCCATCATGGACATTTGGTACTTGTTTTTCATAAGTTCAGCAAATTTGTCACGCAGATAGGTAGATTGAGATCCAAAAATGATTTCATCTACATAGATCTGGACTAAGAGAATGTTTTCTTTGACTTTGATGATAAACAAAGTCTTGTCAACAGATCCTCTTCTGAATCCAGATTCTAGTAGGAATGTTGATAATGTCTCATACCAAGCTCTAGGGGCTTGATTTAGACCATAGACTGCCTTAGCCAGTCTGTATACTTTCTGATCTGGATCTGCTTCTTCAAATCCAGGTGGCTGTTCCACATATACTTCTTCTTCAAGGATACCATTGAGAAAAACACTTTTGACATCCATCTGGTATACCTTGAACCGTTTGTGAGCAGCATATGGTAGAAATAGCCTTATATCTATTCTGGTGGATGATCTTGTATCCATCTCCTTCTCCTGGTCATCTCTTCATTAGATATCTCAGGATCAGGTTGATCTGTTGGTTCCTCAAATTCAGGGTGTGCTGTTGATATAGTTTGAAATGGATTCTCATCTGGACTTTCTTCTGGATTTGGATTTTCATGTTGATCATCATTTGTAATAATTGTTTCATTGTCTTCTGTTGATGATCTATTTTCATCCAGATTGTGTTGTGGTATTCCCCCTTGCTGTATGATCTCTTCAGCAACAGGTGGAGTGACAATTTCTTCATCCTCACTTTTTGAATTCCAGATAAGAATATCTTCAAGTAATAGTTCATTCATCCTTCTGGTAGTCACCTGATTTTCTGTCTGCTTTTCATCTAGTGACCTGCACTCAACAGTAGACTCATCAAAAAAAACATGAGGTGTTACCTCCACAATATGAGAGTTCTTATTGTAAACTCGATAAGCTTTACTAACATTAGAATATCCTAAGAATATTCCAGGGTCAGTTTTGCTATCAAAAGTTTTCAGTTGTGATTTCCCATTATTGTGTATGTAACACAAACAGCCAAAAGTACGAAAATAAGAAATCTTAGGCTTTCTGCTGTTCCATATCTCATATGGTGTCTTTCCATGTCTGAGTGTGATGGATGATCTGTTTTGAGTGTAGCAGACTGTGTAGATTGCTTCTGCCCATATTTCTTTGGTAGATTGGTTGCATTGAGCATTGTCCGAGCTGCTTCCTTGAGTGATCTGTTTCTCCTCTCAACAACTTCATTCTGTTGAGGAGTTCGAGCAGCAGATGTTTGATGAGTGATTCTCATCTTGTTGCAGTATGCTTCAATCTTCTGGTTGAGAAATTCTGTTCCTCGATCTGTTCTGATAGAGGTTATACTCATCTCCTTTTGTTTGGTGATCTTGTTTAGAAAATTAGGGAGTTTGTCTAGAGTCTCTTTCTTCTTTAACAGAAAGATGACCCAAGTGAATCTTGAATAATCATCAATGATTACCAATGTGTATTTTCTCCCATTTATACTTAGTGGCTTGACTGGTCCAAACAGATCAAGATATAACAGCTCCAGTATCTTTGATGTTGAGTGAGCTGTTTTGCTTGTAAAGGATGATCTGGTTTGCTTTCCAGCTTGACAAGCATCACATATGTGATCTTTATCATACACTTGATCTGGTAGTCCTTCCACTAACCTTTCTTTGGCAATCCTGTTGATTGACTTAAAGTTTAGATGGCTTAATCTCCTATGCCATAACCAGCTGGTTTCTGATACAGTCTTAGTGACTAAGCAAGTCTCGATCTGGTTTGTCCACTGGACAATGTATAATCTATCCTGCAGTTTACCGATAAGGAGTATTTCATCTCCTTCCTTATTCTTCACCAGACAGTTGTTAGTATCAAAAACAATCTGATTACCGTTAGCACAGAACTGACTTACAGAAAACAGATTGTGACTAAGACCCTTAACATATGATACATTTGTGATAGTGGTCTTGCCAACTTTGATGTTTCCATATCCTCTGGTATATCCTTTTGAATTGCATCCAAAAGTAACCTGTGGTCCTGGTTTCTCTATGTAATCTGATAGTAGGTTCTTATCACATGTCATGTGTTTTGAACAACCACTATCTATTATCCAGATTGTTCCTCTTGCTACCTTACTCCTTCTTGCAGTTCTTTGATCCTGCAATTAATCAAACTTAGCTACCCTTTCAATGTTTGGGTGTTTGATTATTAGCAAATATTCCTTTTCGAATCCAGAACATTTTAGGGTTAGGAACAGAAATATAGCAGGTAATGATGTTCCCCTCATTGTCAACTTTAGATAGAGTGTGAATTTCAGATGGATGAAATCATTCTGTTTCACCATTCTTCAAGTTCTTTTTATTATGAGCTGTCCTGTTGACAATTTTTGTCCTGTTGACATTTGCTTTTTGAAGGTGATCTACTTCTGTGTAGTGAGCTGGTTGCTCCTTTGTTTGATGATACTACCTGTTCTTCGCATCTTTTATTATCATCTTTTGAGGAAAACCTTTCTTGTTTTTCAAGTCCTTCACTTGATCTGGTATTTGCTTCCTTTCTGGTACAAAGTTTATGGTTCCCGATGACTTTTCTGAGTGGCCTGGATATCCAAATCCATATATGCCTTTTTGCTACATGTTGATTAGCAGTTTGGCACGTTCATCACTTTTGTAAATCATTTCCTTGCCTTTCTTGATCTTCTCTTCAGCAACATTGTTTCTGGTAACCAGATCCTTAACTTTTGAAATAAGTGAGTGGATCTCACTGTCTTTTCTCTTGATCTGTTAGTCCAGATCGTTCATTTTAGCAACAAATTGTGTGTTTGCTGTGCTTAGAGTCTGCTCAACTTTCTTTAATCTGTCATTCTCTTCAACAACTTCTCTAAACAATCTCTTGATGCTTGAGTAGCTTTTGAACATCTCATCTATTTCATCCCATGAGTATTCTGCTTGATCTTCACTTTCCTGTTCCAGATCGTTATTATTTGAGGAAGTTGAATAGCAAGAATTTACCTCAACTTCATCTAGGCCGTTGTCCAGTCCCACATAGCATTCATTCCAGCTTTCTTCATCATCAGCAATGAAAGCTTCATCATTTTCTGATGAACTATCTAAGAAATGACTCGAGTTGCTTGAGTTCTGTTTAGCTATCATGGCCTTGCGCTCATATTTGAGCTTTCGATCTCTTTTAGCTCTAAGTTTTTCTCTTTGGCTTCTGGACAGATCAGGACAATCTGTTTTGAAGTGACCTGTTCTGCCACATTCAAAGCAAGTATAATCTGTAGAGCTAGAGGTCATTGCTATTTTAGCAGTCTGCTTCTTGGATTCATTCTTGTCATCAGATCGATCATTGTCATGCTTCTTATAGAAGTTTTTCTTGTTATCTTTGTAGAAGCGTCTGTATTTCTTTGATCTGGTCTCCATCTTGTCCATTCGTTTGGCGATCATTGCGAACTCTTTTAAGAGTTTGTCATAGCCTTTCTCTTCATCTGGAGTAGCAGGCTCAGAAAGATCATCTGGTTTGCTCTTCGCTTTGAAGGCTACCTTTTTATCTTTCTTCGAGCTGCTTTCTCCCTTTTTGGACAGATGATCTGGTCCTCGAATTCTTTGAATTTCACACTCATGACCTTCAAGGTGATCAAATAAGGCTTCAGTGGACAATTCATTAAAGTCTGCACGAAGGGGTTGCATTGCAGCATAGATCTCCCAGCTTGGTGGAAGAGCTCTAAGTACTTTCATATTCTTCTCCCTTTGAGTATATTTGTTCTTTTTGAATGTAGATATCTCAAGGAGGATTCCTGTGAATCTCATCTTCATCTGTTCTATTGTCTCGCCTGGTTTCATTTTAAATTCATCATATTTGTTGCAGGTAAGAGACAACTTGTTCTCAATCATTACTTCAGATCCCAGGGCTAGGTCTCTTAAGGCTTCCCACATCTCTTTGGCAGTATCCAGATCTTGGATTTTAGCCAGATGTATGCCTTTGACCATGCTGGAGATGATCCCTTCGGCAAAGTCATCAAGATTTGCTTCTCTCCTTTCTTCAGAAGTGTATTTTCTAGGATCCTTAAGCACAGATTCTTTGACCACTCTTGTATCAGTGATACGTGTAGTTTCTTCTGTAATTGCTAATGGTCCTTCTTCGATTACTTTCCACATCAAGCAGTGATGAGCTTTAAGACACATCTTGATTCTGAAACTCCATTCTCTATATCCTTGGATAGAGAATTCTTCGCAAGCCCTGATGGTCCCGAAAGAGCTAGGTTTGGTGTATGGGGGGGGGGG
>JAPKLX010004390.1:0-10061 GCA_026898415.1 Leonotis leonurus | reverse complement strand
CGGTTATACCCATCATTACTACAAGTTAGTGAAGGTGGGTCGTGACAGAGTGGTATCAGAGCAATTTGCTTTAAACCCAAGAGTCTTCTTTCGAGTTTAGTCTAGTATCGTTCGCTAGACTAGTTAAGTGAGTCGACAAGCCTAGCACTCCGACACATCACGCTCAACGAGAAAGAGGTAAACATTTTAAGAAGTTGAAATTTTATGTTTTAAGAGGAACAAGCATGTTTCTATCAGCTGAAGTTTGAGATTTTTAAAGAAATATATGTATTTCTTTAGTATGAAGTTGAGTATTGAAAGAAGAAAAAGTATGCTTTACGAGAAAATTTTTTAAGATGTTTTGAAGTGAAGTTTTTAAGTGAAAGCAGTAAGAACGATTCTTTTCAAAGTTGAAATTTAAATGTTTTTTTTTAGATGAGTCATAATCATTGTCATGACGTTAGAGCTTTTTCCTATGAACGTAGAATGCTTTAAGATGTATGTTCCCTTTAGAAAAGAGAACTTAGACGGGAACTTAGAAGAACTTTTACAATCTACTCGAAATCGAGAACGAGAACAATCTGAATAAAGAAGAAACGAAAAGAACCAGAAAAAGGAGAATATCCAAAACAAAGGCTAAGGCCAAATACGAGAAAACAAAAGAAAGAGATCTTCTCTTTTATAATGAATCAGGATCACGGCTATGATCCGATAAGTTATCGTTTCTACCGTAGAATCTAAACCAAATGAAATTATTAACTCAGTTATTAAAGATTTAATTACCTTTGAATAATGAATCTTAAATCTAGAATTCTCAAGAATTCTATAATGATAAGTACAGCCTATTAGAAGCCTCAAGAAGTTATGATCATCGGTTATGAGCCATCGATCTAAACTCTTAAGCGTGTTTGGTTCTAAACCAAATCCTCCTCACAAAATTAGTTGTCTTATTCATGTCAAGATGACAACAAATGATAAGACAAAAAGGTACCAAATCTTAGAATCAACAACATAAGTTTTTAAGATATTATGAAGAAAGAATCAGAGGATCTCGGTGAGTTCCTAGCATTCTATTCCTACCGTTGGAGAGATCCAATAACACATAAGTTTCGAGAATGCTCAGATACAAGAGCAACCCAAAGAAGGGTGGAAAAGCTTGAGAAGCAATCGAGAAAAAGCCAAAGGAAAAGAAGATGATAGAAAGGTAGTGGATAACTCCACTATAGAGCCATGAGCTTAAGAATATGGATCTATATAGTAAAGAAAATATATGAATAAGATAAGATGTTAACTCAGTAGAATGTCATCAAGAAGAGCTTGAAGACCAAGAGGCGGAGGTAAAGATCAAGGTTCTAGAAACATAGATAAAAGACATGAACTTGAACGAAAAGTAACCTCACCCTCCCACCGCCTGAACATAGAATTAAGGAACTATTTTTAAGACATAAGCCACCTATTTTCAACGGAATGAGAGATCTTACTAAAGTAGAAGTTTGGGTATGAACTTTAGAACGCATCATTAACTTTCTGCGTTGTACGGATCAAGAATGCATGATGTGTGATTCGTTCCAACAGATGGGGTCAACAGATTTATGGTGGGAAGCACACAGATAGACTATGACCCATGAACCACTAGGAAAATTTACTTGGAAGAGTTCAAGATATGAATATACGACAAATATATTCCTAAGAGCTATTATAAGAAGAAGGAGATGAAATTTTACAATATGAAGCAATGAAGGATAATGGTGACAGAATACGATAAAGTGTTATGTGATATGGCACGATATGCGCCAGTAAAAGTAGACACGTACGAGAAGATGGCTTAAAATTTTTGTGTTAATCCGAGACACGAAATTAGAATGGCATTCCCAAGCCATGAGGGTATTATTGAGGCTACCGTGTCAGGAGAAAACATACACCTACTACAACACCGATGTCCGCTCAAATACAATCTCAAGGCTTTAAGGGAAAGCGTAAATGGGAGGATAACCGGAACGACTTCACTGCGAAGAAACCATGGGAAGGACAAGCACGTTCCCAAAACCTTGGGAAACAAAAACCTGACTATCCAGAAAGGGAACTATCCACAAAAGTTTCCTACATTTTCCAAGTGTAAAAAAAAGATGCACGACGGAATATGCAAAACATGATGCGACGAGTGTTTTGTGTGTGGCCAGAAGGGTCACAATGCAAACTACTGTCCTACTAGAGAGTAGGGAATATGCGCAAGGTCTATTCAGACAGAGACGGACCAACATATCCGAGCAATTCAGGCTCAACCCCAAAAATATCAGCAACCTCAGTAGTTACCACCACCCCACCACTACCACCTTAGTACCAAAGACGCAAACATTAGAAATAGCCATGACAGACCAAGCTTACGCAATGAAACAAAAGCAACCTGAAGGAAATCAGGGAAACCTGACAGGTATGGGAACACTCCTCGACATGCCAGTAATAATTTTATTTGATACTGGAGCATCCCATTCTTTCATTGCTAAAACATGTGTAGAGAATATAAGACTGGAACTAGAACTAGTAGAGACAACTTTAAGAGTTTTCTTCACCGTTGGGAGGAACTACTACTCTCACACATTCTTGCTCTAACCTAAGCTTGGACTTAGGATCATTTAAGATCTTAACAAACGACCTTAGTGTCATCATCATGAACGACGTGGACATAATTTTAGGAATGGATGGGCTAGCTGAAAACTATGCCACAATCCTTTGTAATGAGAGGCAAATCTCATTTCAATCTCCTAGTGAGGAACCCACTAGATTTCACGGGATTACCACGAGTTGTAGAAAGACAGTTATCTCAGCACTGCAAGCTACGAAACTGGTGAGGAAAGGATGTTCAGCCTATCTCGTTCATCTCAGTGGGGAAATGGAAGAAGAAAGGAAGATTTAAGATGTCTCCATTGTACGAGAATACCCAGATGTATTTTTAGAAGTACTGCCAAGATTACCATCAAATGGACAATTAGAAATTTTTAATCAACCCAGAATCTTAATCAACACCAATACTCAAACCATCATTTACAATGATCCCTAAAGAGCTGTTGGATTTAGGTTTCATCAGACCCAGTGTATCACCTTGGGGAGCACATGTGCTTTTCGTCAAGAAGAAAGATGGAACGCTGAGGATGTGCATAGACTATAGAGGTCTAAATAAGCTGACACTCAAGAACCGATATCCTTTGCCAAGGATAGATGACTTGTTTGATCAAGTGAAGAGAGCAAGCGTTTTCTCAAAGATAGAATTGAGATCAGGATACCACCAACTAAAAATCCGACCGGAAGATGTTCCTAAGACTGCCTTTCGAACTCGGTATGGTCACTATGAGTTTATAGTGATGCCTTTTGGATTAACCAATGCACCGCAGTGTTCATGGACCTGATGAACCGCGTGTTTCATCCTTACCTAGACAAATTGTCCTAGTATTCATAGATGATGTTCTCATATACTCGAAGAGTGAAGAAGAACATGAGAAACATCTAAGAATCACTTTGGAAACCCTCAGGAACGAGAAGTTCTATGCCAAACTCAGTAAGTGCGAATTCTGGCTTAGAGAGGTAACTTTCCTTGGACACATTGTGCCGTCAGAAGGAATCAAGGTGGACCCTACAAAGGTAGCAGCAGTACGAGATTGGAAGTCACCGACCACTTCCAACGAAATTAGAAGTTTCTTAGGACTGGCGGGATATTGCCGAAGAATTATAGAAGGATTTTCTAAGATAGTGAGATCAATGACGCAACAGCTGCGAAAGGGAATCAAGTACAAATGGTCTCAGGAGTGTGCGGATAGTTTTCAACTGTTGAAAAATAAGTTGACGAGAGCCCTAGTTTTAGCTGTCCCAGAACCAAACAAGGAGTATGTCGCCTACACAGATGCATCCAAGAGTGGATTAGGCTGTGTGCTGATGCAGGAAGGGAAGGTGATAGCCTACGCATCGCGACAACTCAGGCCGCATGAACTTAACTATCCCACTCATGATCTGGAACTAGCTGCAGTAGTGCATGCTTTGAAAATTTGGAGACACCACCTCTATGGAGTTCGGTGTAAAATTTTCACAGATCACAAAAGTCTCAAGTATTTCTTCGAACAGAAGGATCTTAACATGAGACAGAGAAGATGGCTAGAGTTAGTAAAGGATTACAACTGCGGTATCAATTACCACCCGAGTAAATCTAACGTAGTAGCTAATACCCTAAGTCGCAAAAGCTCGTCAAAGATCGCATTTCTACTAACTCAAGAGGCAAACCTTTTAAGAGAGTTCAGTAAGATGAACTTAGAAGTCTTACAACCTCTCGAAATGATGGAAGGAGTTCTCACCACCTTAGTGATAGAACCAGACCTGAGAGGTCGAGTTCTAGAAGCACAAAGGCTGGATGAGAAATTGGAGAAGATATGGCTCAAGGTGAGAAATAACGACGTCACAAACTACAGAGAAGAAGCTGACAACACCATCACCTTTGAAGGAAGATTGTGCATTCCGCACAATGAAAAGCTCAAGGATGAGATCACGAGCGAAGCACATGATACACCTTATACCGCTCACCCTGGGAGTACAAAAATGTACCAGGATCTGAAAAAGAAATTTTGGTGGGACGGTATGAAACGAGACATAGTCTCTTTCGTGGAGAGATGCTTAGCTTGTTAACAAGTAAAAGCATTACACCAAAGACCCTATGGGAAACTACAGCCGTTAGAGATCCCAGAGTGGAAATGGGAACACATAGCGATGGATTTGTGACTGGACTACCCAAATCCAAGAGAGGAAATACTGCCATTTGGGTAATCATAGATAGGCTCACAAAATCTGCCCATTTTATACCTATAATGATCACGTACGGTTCAGATAAGCTGGCTTAATTGTACGTGCGAGAAATCATACGCCTGCACGGTGTACCGGTCTAGATAACGTCAGACCGAGACTCAAAGTTTACATCCAGATTCTGGATAAGCTTGCAGAGAGAGTTAGGTACGAGACTAAATTTCAGTACTGCTTTTCATCCTCAAACTGACGGACAGTCCGAAAGGACTATTTAAACTCGGGAAGATAGGTTGAGAATCGTGATTCTTGACAGAGGCGGAAGTTGGAAAGCAGTACTACCATTTATTGAGTTTGCTTATAACAATAGTTATCAAGCTACCATAGCAATGGCAACATATGAGGCACTTTATGGGAGAAAGTGTAGATCGCCATTGTATTGGGACGAAGTTGGAGAAAGAGCCATAGTGGGCCCAGACTCAGTCGGCGAAATGATAGAGATCGTTCGCCAGATTAGAGGAAGACTCAAAGAAGCACAAGACAGGCAGAAATCTTATGCCAACACTCGTAGGACCGAATTGCAATTCAAAGAAGGCAACCGCGTTTTTCTAAAAGTATCTCCGTCCAAAGGGATAATTAGATTCGGCGTCAAAGGAAAACTACGACCTCGTTTTGTTGGACCCTACGAGATTCTAGAAAGGATAGGGTCAGTTGCTTGTAGGCTGGCATTACCGCCAAGTTTCGGGAATGTTCACAACGTTTTCCATGTGTCATAACTTAGAAAATACGTGTTTGATCCAAAGCACGTTATTCATCAAGGAGAGATGATTTTGAGACCTGACTTGAGAAGTAGGATCTTAACTGCTCAAATAAAAGAAGAGGATAATATGATTGAGCTTTGAAACTTGGTTTCAATGAGAAAAGAAGAGGACAATATGATTCCTCAAAGAACATAGACCTACCTTAGATCTATGATTATTTCCAAGGAAGAATAGTGAATGACGTGAAAGAATGAGAACTTAGAAAGCTTTCGAACTTTTCTAAAGTAGTAGTTTCCAAGAGAGAGATTAGTCAAATGTACTCTAAGATGCATTATCACAAGTGTAAAAGAATATAGAACGATGGATTAGTAGGGGTTATCTATTATCCCGATGAACATATATGTTCAGTAAGATGAATGAACCATAAAACATTAGAATGAGAGGGACTCCGAGGATATGCAGGAATGAGACTGCATATCCAAAGAGAGCTTAAAAGATATGGTCAAAGAATGAAGGACTCGAAGGAGCAGTAACACCAAGATGATCTCAATGAATGACATTATATGATTAGTGACACAATTATGGTCACCTTATTCGGTAGTATACCTCAACGAAGATTCGATTCGGCTATTGATTTATCGCTAGATTTCTTAGAGAGTTATAACCCGAACGATGCGTGAGTTCAGTTCACGAGTAGCAAGTTTCGGTTTCAGTTTAATAAGCGAGATTCAGTTCCAGTAGAACGTAGAGAATAAGGGAGTTCAAGTTCAATCCAGTTCAGTTCATTCAATTCAAGTTCAATCCAGTTCAGTTCATTCAATTCAGTTCAATCCAGTTCAGTTCATTCAATTTAGTTCAATCCAGTTCAGTTCATTCAATTCAGTTCAATTCAGCTCAGCTCAGTTCTGTTTAGTTAATTTCAGTTTATTCAATTCAATTCATGGGTATTGTCACGAAAAATGCAAGTCATTAAATTCCTTTCAGTAATCAATTATATCATAGAGTTGAACTCTATGATCTTAATGCAATTAAGAAGTCATATGAGATCCTTCTAAACTCTAGGGTAAAAGAAGTTCTAGTCAAGACAACCATTGAAATATTATCCCTAAACCTAAGTATCTTTATGACTGAGAAGTGATTGTGATGTGCCTGATCACCCCATGTGATCAAGAAGATCTCAGTAGTTGTCATTCTGGTCTCCGGACCCTAAAGCTCAGCATTTTTTTGAAATTCAGATGGGTTCATTCCTTTTTTTTTTTTTATATTTAATCGGTTGACGTCTGTCTCTAAACAGTTGTCCAACCCTCGCTTATGTTATCATGAGAGATGATGGACCCACATGATTGATAAGTTATCATAATAAATTTCCTTAAACCTTCGGAACTAAGACGTATTCGGTATAATAGCTATCTAAGTACCATGATCTCAGTTTTGAGATTTTATATGTTGAAGACATATAGTAAGTGCTAACATTAGGTATGTACATGGTAACGTGGGTTGTCTTCATGTTACCGTATGCCACTTCGAAGAAGGGATAAAATTTAGAATGAAGATAAGAATGAGGTTCCTTATGAGGAAAGTGAGGTTACGCTTATGCCGCCACCTCAGAGAAATTGCCATCCTTCAATGGATGTGCAACCCAGTGACGCAGAACTATGAGTCAAAGTTCTGGAAAGAAATAGAGTAATGATTACAGTGATATCTTCTCGCAGTTAGAGAGATACACTAAGTTATGATATAATATTCATCGATTAATGTGCTCGATGGGATTCGTTCTGGAGAACAAGTATGTTAAGTTACTCGACGGGATTCATTCCGGAGTACAAGTGTGATAAAGTTGCTTGACGGGATTCGTTCCGGAGCATAAATGTGATAAAAGAATGCAAGGAATAGAAACGGTCTAAGAAAGGGATAGTTTTCAGAAATGTTACCCTTGAGATTAGCAAATTTCGGGACGAAATTTATGTTAAGGAGGATAGAATGTAATACCCCGATAATTAAAAACCCGAATAAAAGAAAAATTTATGAATAAATGAGGGATTCAAGATCCGTTGAAAGTTTAAAGACTCGTATTAAAGAATAGAACTCCTAATGTGAGTTAAAAGTCATTTCAGAAATTTCTGAAATTGAGAAAGAAATCGAGAAAATTCGGTTTGACGTTTATCGTCATAATTTAAGTTCGAGAACTCGTATCGAAGCAGCGTCTGTTTTTCCATTCAATTATTTTACGATACGGAGATAAGGTGAAAAGTTAATAATTCCGACTTTCGGAAGAATGATGTAATTATCGAGAAATCACTATTCATCATTTTGAAAGAGACGAGATAATTTTATTATCTTTTAAAGTTAAGTCCGGAATGTTTTTCTAAGAGAGTCCTGATTTTCCGGAATGTTTCCGAGAACATTATTTTATCGAGAAGTCGAGAACCCGGACTATTAGTACGTTATTATAACGGGTAACAAGAGCAAATAGGGGATTCATTCGAAATTAGATATTTTGGAAAATTAGATATTTTCAAAAGTAGATATTTTGGAAATTAGATATTTTCAAAATTAGATATTTTGAAATATCTAAGAGGCGAAATACGGGATTCAGTCAAATGCCCGGATTTGAAGTTCGAGCCGAGATATGGACACAACGCGATAATTTACATACACTTTTATCGCGATACGGACCATACGCGAAAATTTTATTTTCGCCGTCAGTGAATAGTAGAACCGAGAACTCGAGAACTTGAGAAATCGAGAAATAAGCATTTTCTCGATTTACGTGCAACTCGATCGGGCCAAAACCCGACTTTAGTTCACGAGAGACGAAGATATTTTTAACGAGTAAGATAGTCGAGTGTGTTGACTCTCGTTTCAACCGAGATAGATAAATAACAAAGAATCGGATCGAAAATATCTAAAAGACGTTTTGGACCCCGGATAATTAAATATTTTACGGGCAACTTTGTGGCCTATAAAAAGACCACAAAGTCACCCCCATTATTCAGATTTCACGTGAGATAGGCAGAGGCAAGGTTGGCATGAGCAAGAAGAGAAAAGGAGGAGGAGTTTTGCTCCGATTTTCGTCCCGTTCGTCTCGTTCTTCCGATTTCTTCGAAATCTAATCCGATAGAAAGGTAGCCCTCGATCTTACCTATGTTTCTACGGTTTCATTTTCATTTTTTGAGCACGATGAAAAAGTGAAATAGGGGCTGCCCTTTTCGATTTTTATCGGGTCGAACCCGAATCGAAAAATGTCGATAATTAGTATTGCTCGTATGAGTTAGATGAACGTGTGTTTTAAGTTTCGATAAAATCTAAGCATGTTAGGTTTTGAGAAGTTAATTTGAACTTGTCGTTTTATATGTTTTCGATTTTTCTCGGATGAATCGAATAGACGAACATGTATGTAGGTTATAATTGAGTATGTTTTAAAAAGAAAATGAGTGCGGACGACAGTTTCTGCCGGATTTTCTTTCGTCATTTTAAGTACAGAATGAGTAGAGTGTTTACATAATAAAATACTAGATCGAGTTAGGAGTAATCTCCAACTTGAATCACCCCGTTTCGTTGTGTTTTTGAATTGTTATGAATTTTTCAAAATGGTTGCGCAAACTGTCAATTCTAGCGAAAATCTGGAAATTAGCTAACTTTGAAAATTTTTGAAAAATGGAGTAAAATGATTTTATGTGTTTTTTTCTTCGGATTATAAAACTCTACGATGTTATGGTCACTTTAAGGTTTGATTCGTTACAATTGGAAATATTTCCAATTTATTATGATTTTTCAAAGTCAATTGTGCAGTTTTCGACGTTTTAGTTCAAACGTGAAACAGGGGGTTGATTTCCGAATTTTTATGAATTTTTCTGCAATGATTTTGAAAATATTTCCTAAATGAAAGTTGTTCCTTTAAATGTCTTGAACTTATATCTCGAAATTTAGAATTTTTGAAGTACTTTTGAACGTTCAAAATCGAGTTTAACTCGGACTGCGCAAGTGGAAATGTTTGAAAAGTGAAAATGTTGAAATGTTTGAAATGTTGAAATGTTTGAAATGTTGATTTGTTGTTGTTGTTACGATTTGAGATTTAGTTGGGATAAGTTCGAGTGGAGGAACGGAGTCCTCACTCGAGAGAGAGTTGAATGGGGCAATGTTGATGTGTGTTAGTTGGTTTACTCGTTTTGATTAAACGAGGGATAAGTTGAATGAACGTAGAGGTCATGTCGATTTTTCGACCACGTTATGTTCAAAACCTTATAATTCCCTCCTTGTTAGTACTCTTTATAAGACGTACGTTATAACTAAATGAATTAGGGTTATTCCAGAATCATTTAAGCCGAGTTAAGAGAACCGAGAATAATTCTCAAATAACAAAGGATAATAATTCCTTACACTTAGCGAATATTAGATGCGCTCGAAAATATTATCTCACTCGAGGTTTATTTAAAGGGTACGACGAAAGGTCAGGACCGCAGTTCGAGAACGAAGCAGTCGTCAGTCCAGACGGTCCAAGTAGGCTTTCTTTTACAAATCAAATCGTATGCGTTGTACCAA
>JAPKLX010002536.1:0-12781 GCA_026898415.1 Leonotis leonurus | reverse complement strand
TGTATTCCCCCCCCATACACCAAACCTTGCTCTTTCGGGACCAACAAGTGGTATCAGAGCAGTGGTTCAAACTGACCATTGTTTTGTTTCACAGGGTTAAAACCTGCGTGGTCTACTTGAATAGATCTAGAAAAACCTTTTTCATTCACGAGCATTCTGTTTGTTATGGAGTCATCTGTTATCAGGGCTTGCGAAGAATTCTCTATCCAAGGATATAGAGAATGGAGTTTCAGAATCAAAATGTGCCTCAAAGCCCATCATTGTTTGATGTGGAAAGTAATCGAAGAGGGGCCATTGGCAATTACTGAAGAAACCACCCGTATCACAGATACAGGAGCAATTAAAGAAACTGTTCTAAAAGATCCCAGAAAATACACCTCTGAAGAAAGAAGAGAGGCAAATCTCGATGACTTTGCCAAAGGGATCATCTCCAGCACGGTCAAAGGCATACATCTGGCCAAAATCCAAGATTTGGATACTGCCAAAGAGATGTGGGAAGCCTTAAGAGATCTAGCTCTAGGATCTGAAGTGATGATCGAGAACAAGCTGTCTCTAGCCTGCAACAAATACGATGAATTCAAGATGAAACCAGGCGAAACAATAGAACAGATGAAGATGAGATTCACTGGAATTCTCCTAGAGATATCTGCGTTCAAAAAGAACAAGTATACTCAAAGGGAGAAGAACATGAAAGTTCTTAAAGCACTTCCACCAAGTTGGGAGATCTATGCAGCAATGTAACCTCTAAGAGCTGACTTCAATGATCTGTCTACAGAAGCCTTATTTGATCATCTCGAAGGTCATGAGTGTGACATTCAAAGAATTCGAGGACCAGATCATCTGTCCAAAAAGGCAGAGAACAGCTCAAAGAAAGATAAAGAGGTAGCCTTCAAAGCAAAGAGAAACTCAGATGATTCTTCTGAGTCTGTTACTCCAGATGAAGAAAAAGGCTATGACAAACTCTTAAAAGAGTTCGCTATGATTGCTAAACGGATAGACAAGATGGAAACCAGATCGAAGAAATACAAACGCTTCTACAAGGATAACAGAAGGAACTTCAACAGGAAGTATGATAATGATCGATCAGATGACTAGAATGAATCTAAACAGCAGACTACTAAAACAACAAAGACCTCTAGCTCTACAGACTACACTTGTTTTGAATGTGGCAGAACAGGTCACTTCAAAACAGATTGTCCTAATCTGTCCAGAAGCCAAAGAGAAGAACTAAGAGCCAAACGAGATCAAAAGCTTAAATATGAGCGAAAAGCGATGATAGCTGAACAGAACTCAAGCAGCTCGAGTCATTTCTCAGACAGCTCATCAGAAAATGATGAAGCCTTCATTGCTGACGACGAAGAAAGCTGGAATGAATGCTATGTAGGCTTGGACAACGGTCTAGATGAAGTTGAGGTAAATTCTTGCTACTCAAATTCCTCAGATAATGAAAATAATCTTGAACAGGAAAGTGAAGATCAAGCAGAATATTCATGGAATGAAATAGATGAGATGTTCAAAAGCTACTCAAGCATCAAAAGGTTGTTCAAAGAAGTAGTTGAAGAGAATGACAGATTAAAGAAGATTGAGCAGACTCTAAGCACAGCAAACACTAAATTTGTTGCCAAAATTACTGATCTGGAAGAACAGATCAAGAGCAAAGACAGTGAGATTCACTCTCTTAATTCAAAAGTCAAGGATCTGGTTACCAGAAATAATGTTGCTGAGGAAAAGATCAAGAAAGGAAAGGAAATGATATACAAGAGTGATGAGCGTGCAAAGTTGCTAATCAATATGCAACAAAAGGGCACATCTGGTTTGGGATATCCAGGTCACTCAGAAAAATCTTCAGGATCTATAAGCTTTGTACCAGAAAGGAAGAAAATACCAGATCAAGTGAAAGACTTGAAAAACAAGAAAGGTTATCCTCAAAAGATGATAATGAAAGATGCAAAGAACAGACAGTATCATCAAACCAGGGGACAACCAGCTCACTACACAGAAACAGAACACCTTCAAAGAGCAAATGTCAACAGGACAAAAACTGTCAACAGGACAAAAATTGTCAACAGAACAGAACATACTAAGAAAGGATTACAGAAGGATGAGATAGAGAGATTTCATCCATCTGAAATACACTCTGTACCTAAAGCAGATAATGAGGGAAACATCATTACCTGCTATGTTGCTGTTCCTAACCCCAAAATGTTCTGGATTCGAAAAGGAACATTTGCTAATAATCAAGCACCCAAACGTTGAAAGGGTAGCTAAGTATAATTAATTGCAGGATCAAAGAACTGCAAGAAGGAGTAAGATAGCAAGAGGAACTATCTGGATTATAGATAGTGGTTGTTCAAAACACATGACTTGTGACAAGAACCTTCTGACAGATTACATAGAGAAACCAGGCCCACAGGTCACTTTTGGATGTAATTCAAAAGGATATACCAGAGGGTATGGAAACATCAAAGTTGACAAGACCACTATCACTAATGTGTCATATGTTGAGGGTCTTAGTCATAATCTGTTTTCTGTAAGTCAGTTTTGTGCAAATGGCAATCAGATTGTTTTTGATACTAACAACTGTCTGGTAAAGAACAAGGAAGGAGATGAAATACTCCTTACCGGTAAACTGCAGGATAGGTTATATATTGTCCAGTGGACAAACCAGATCGAGACCTGCTTAGTCACTAAGACTGTATCAGAAACAAGCTGGTTATGGCATAAGAGATTAAGTCATCTTAATTTCAAATCAATCAACAGGATTGCCAAGGAAAGGTTAGTAGAAGGACTACCAGATCAGGTGTATGATAAAGATCATATATGTGATGCTTGTCAAGCTGGAAAGCAGACCAGATCATCCTTTACAAGCAAAACAGCTCACTCAACATCAAGGACACTAGAGCTGTTACACCTTGATCTGTTTGGACCAGTCAAACCACCAAGTATCAATGGGAGAAAGTACACTTTGGTAATCATAGATGATTACTCAAGATTCACTTGGGTCATCTTTCTGCTGAAGAAGAAAGAGACTCTAGACAAGCTCCCTGACTTTCTACACAAGATCACTAAACAGAAAGAGATGAGTATAACCTCTATCAGAACAGATCGAGGAACAGAATTTCTCAACCAGAAGATTGAAGCATATTGCAACAAGATGGGAATCACTCATCAAACATCTGCTGCTCGAACTCCTCAACAGAATGGAGTAGTTGAGAGAAGAAACAGATCACTCAAAGAAGCAGCTCGCACGATGCTTAATGCTACAAATCTACCGAAGAAATTTTGGGCAGAAGCTATATACACAGCCTGCTATACTCAAAACAGATCATCCATCACACTCAGACATGGAAAGACTCCATATGAAATATGGAACAACAGAAAGCCTAAGATTTCCTATTTTAAAACTTTTGGCTGTTTATGTTACATACACAATAATGGGAAATCTCAGTTGAAAACTTTTGATAGCAAAACAGACCCTGGAATATTCTTAGGATATTCTGATGTCAGCAAAGCATATCGAGTTTACAATAAGAAATCCCATATTGTGGAAGTAACACCTCATATTGTATTTGATGAGTCTATTGTTGAGTACAGATCACCAGATGAGAAGCAGACTGTCAATCAGGTGACAACCAGAAGGATGAATGATCTATTACTGGAAGATATTCTTATCTGGAATTCAAGGAGTGAAGATGAAGAAGTTATCACTCAACCTATTGCTGAGGAGATCATACAGCAAGGGGGAATATCACTAACCAACCTGAATGAAAACAAATCATCAACAGAAGACAATGATACTATTACTACTAATGAAGATCAACATCCAGAAGAAAGTCCAGATGAGAATCCATTTCAAGCTATATCAACAGTACACCCTGAATTTGAGGAACCAACAGATCAACCTGATCTTGAGTTATCTGATGAAGAGATGACTAAGAGAAGAAGATGGATACAAGACCATCCACCAGAACAGATCGTTGGGAACCCATCAGATCGTGTGAAAACTAGAAGAATGCATGGAGAAAGTGCATTATTGAGTTGTTATTTATCTCGCTTGGAGCCATCTGATGCTTATGAAGCACTCCAAGATGCAGATTGGATAATAGCAATGCAAGAAGAACTAAATGAGTTCAAAAGAAATAAAGTCTGGTATCTCGTGGACAGACCCAAACATCAAGGAGTAATAGGTGTAAAATGGGTGTTCAAAAACAAACGAGATGAGAATGGTGAAGTAGTCAGAAACAAAGCCAGATTAGTAGCTAAAGGCTATAATCAACAAGAAGGCATTGATTTCGATGAAACATTCGCACCAGTAGCCAGATTAGAAGCAATAAGACTGTTTTTGGCATATGCTGCTCACAGACAATTCAAGGTATACCAGATGGATGTCAAAAGTGCCTTTCTCAATGGTATTCTTGAAGAAGAAGTATATGTGGAACAGCCACCTGGATTTGAAGAGGCAGATCCAGATCAGAAAGTATACAGACTAGCTAAAGCAGTCTATGGTCTAAAACAAGCCCCTAGAGCTTGGTATGAGACCTTATCAACCTTTCTACTAGAATCTGGATTCAAAAGAGGATCTGTTGATAAGACTTTGTTCGTTATCAAAGTCAAAAAACATATTCTCTTAGTCCAGATCTATGTAGATGATATTATCTTTGGATCTCAATCTACCTATCTATGTGACAAATTTGCTGAACTTATGAAAAATAAGTATCAAATGTCCATGATGGGAGAAATGAGTTTCTTTTTAGGGTTACAGGTCAAGCAGCTACCAGATGGTATCTTTATCAATCAGACAAAATACATCAACGATCTGCTAGCCAAGTTTGGATTAAAAGACAGTAATTCAGTAAAAATTCCAATGCAGACCAATGGGAAAATTGGTCCAGACCTCGAAGGAAAACCAGCTAACATAACACAATACAGAGGGATCATAGGATCATTACTTTATCTTACTGCCAGTCGACCTGACATCACCTTTGCAGTAGGAGTATGTGCTAGATATCAAGCAAATCCCAAAGAGTCTCACATGGAAGCAGATAAGAAGATACTAAGATATCTTAAGGGAACAGCCCATATAGGATTATGGTATCCGTGTGAAGACAATTTTGAGCTATCTGGATATACTGACTCAGATTATGCTGGATGTAAGCTCGACAGAAAGTCAACATCTGGTACATGTCAATTTTTAGGGAATAAACTGATTTCTTGGTTTTCAAAGAAACAAACATCGGTTGCCACCTCAACTACAGAAGCAGAATATATGGCAGCTGGAAGTTGTTGTGCACAAATACTGTGGTTAAAACAACAGCTCAAGGACTATGAGATTGATGTCAAGGAAATTCCTATTTTCTGTGACAGCTCAAGTGCTATAGCAATCACGCAGAACCCAGTGCTGCACACCAGATGCAAACATGTTGATGTGAGACATCACTTCATAAGAGACCATGTTGAAAGAAAACATGTACAGATCGAGAAGATACACACTGAAGTTCAGAGAGCAGATATCCTCACTAAGGCACTACCAGAAGAAAGATTTAAGATGCTTTGTGGAAAACTAGGACTCTTAAATCTTGAAGATAGGATCAAAACCAGATCATCATGATCCAGATTGATAAAATCTTACAGGGATCAAAACCAGATCATCATGGTCCAGAGTGATAAGATCCAGATCACTAATCACGCTAATACAGATTGAATAAATTCCAACCGGGAATTGCTAAAAGAAAGCAACCAGATTGATCAGAGACAGAATACTAAACCAGCAAGTCTCAAAGACAGCAAGCTAAACCAGAAAGTCTCAAAACCAGCAAATCTCATTGACAGAAAGTTGAACCAGATTGACCTCAACCAGATTACCTGATGCCACGTGGATATGGAATTAATATCTCCATTAATTATTATATTACTTGGTTAAGGGGGAAAGGTCAACTATATACGGCGACTAAATATCTATACTCTGACATTAGATATCAAATCCTTTATTTTTGATGATTACTTACAGTAAATTGGGAGACGTGATCGAGAATATATATACCAAATCAAGAAAAAGGGAGATAAAAAGACTGCAACAAAGACAACGCGCCATTTCACAACCGTTCGATTATAGCGCGTGCATCATACGAAAAAGAGAGGCGACTATGGGTTGCAAACCTAGTATATGGAAAGGCGGGAAAGCTGA
The DNA here is from genome assembly GCA_026898415.1 of Leonotis leonurus. Taxonomy (NCBI): domain Eukaryota; kingdom Viridiplantae; phylum Streptophyta; class Magnoliopsida; order Lamiales; family Lamiaceae; genus Leonotis; species Leonotis leonurus. The sequence continues at coordinate 6,597 of JAPKLX010002536.1, read as the reverse complement.
AAAAGGGAAGGATTTCTGAATATTTAATTACTCTACTTATCTTCTCTTCCATGTATATATTTGATAAGGGATTTCATGTATCACTCACACTTACATATTTCTCGAAACACTTAGCAAATTTTTCTGCCTCCCACAAATTCTCTTTTCTTCGCAATCTCTCGAAAATCTCTCATTTACTAACAAAAATGGCTCCCAAATCATCTGCTTTTCTGGAACAAGCGAACTTTCTGAAACCTTATATTCACCAAGACCTTTTTGCGGTTCTTGACACCTTCGGGTTTCATAAACTGGAAAAGGCATTTGATCTCGTTCACCAGTGCAAAGGTTTCATATTTCGTTTTTATATCATATGTCTAAATGCTTTACTCTGTATCTATTCTCTTGTTTGTGACCTCTGTCAGTTACATAGAAATGCATAAACTGTTTTTGTGGCACTTATACTTCACTGATGGAAGGATAGTGCTCACATCTATACTACTCTGTTTGATATAGGTTTCTACAATATAATTACTTCACACCCGGTGCACTTCCTACCCAAAGATGTTGCTGCCTTTTATCTCTCATGGAAGGGAGAGATAGGGGGAGATGAGGCCACCATCAGGGTGAGCAAAGGAAATACAGTCAGCAACACTCCCTACAATGTTATCAACCTCATCAACGCTGCTTATAAAGTCAAGGATGAAGGATTAGAACTGGGTGAAATCACTGCAGAACAGCTGCAAGAAGCTGTGGAGATGGTGATGATAGTTCCCATCCACTACACAAACAGGATGTTTGTACGTTCCCTTCTCGCGCCAGAATTCAGGATTGTGTTTGAATTCGTACAGCGAATTTTCCTTAACCACAACGGGTCTTACGACCAGGTGACTCCTGAGAAGTTCAGGATATTGGCAGCAGTTGTCCTTAATCTACCAGTGAACTGGAGTAGGATCTTATACGATCTTTTGGCAAAGGAGGCCAAGATGATCGTATTGGTGAAAGGTAGCTCCCCAGGCATCGAAGTTAAGAGAAGCAGCCTGAGACATTCCACAAAGATCAGCTGTATGCTGGAATCATTCTTTCCTCACCATCAATGGGATACAACAGTTGAGTTCAACGTGAAACAGCATTTTCCAAAGGATCAACATCAGATTGAAATGTCAATGGGCATTTCAGCAAATCTGATTACCAGAGCAAAGGACCCTGTAGTCCTTAATGCTCTGATGGAGATGGGGAACTCGAATCCCATCTGGATTCCTCCATCCGGTCCAGCAGAACACTCCACAAAATCCAAGGTCACTAAGGAGAAGCCATCCGAGAGAACCCCCTCCAAGAGAGTGACCAGGAGGGCCAGTTCTGTTGAAACAGACACCTCTACAGCAGCACAGCAGCCCAAACCCAAGCGCAGAAGGCTCCACAAACTGTCTGCTGAGATACAGACCGAAGCCCCTGCTGCTGCAGAAGTTACCATCCCTCAACAGGAGGTTGAGGAGGAAGAAGTGGTTGTACTGGTTGGTGAACCAGAAGATGTGGAGCCTCTGTCAACAGTACACCCAGATCAGCCCAGGGATTTCTCTCCCGCTCACACGATCAGCTCATCTTCTGCTGAACCTCTAGAACAAATCAATGAAGAAGATGAAGAAGCAATTGAATCTTCAGATGAAGATGTGGAGAATAAAACAGCTCAATCAGTAGTAAACATGATTGAAGCAGAAGCAGACCGAGCTGTTCTCAACATATTCCCTGGCATCCAGCTCACACCAGAGAGCTATGATGCAGCTAAGAGAGTAAAACTACTGCTGCTGATCAAAGACAAAGAATTCTATGTGTTGGATGCACTGCTAAAAATCAGATCAATTGATCAGCTCAAGGCAGAAGAAGCCACATTGCTCAACATTTTTGAGACCTCATCAGTTACTGAACTAAGAGAAAGCTTCTCTCAATCCATTCTTGCAATTGCCCAGCTCGAAGCTCAGAAGCTGCAGATTAATTTGAGAGAAATCTATGAGAAAGCTGGTAAGCTGGATTTCTACGACAGTGTGGTCAATGAAGAAGAAACTGAGATTGTTCCATCTGCTACTCACCAGCAGGGTGCAGAAATAGCAGAACCTGCACCAGACCAGGTCATGACTGACACTGGTGTGCAGATCACTACACCACCTGCACCAACTGAGGACGCACCTGCATCAGCAGAGGAAGAACTCCTTGGTCAGAACATCGGAGGCGAGCTCACCAATGACATCATCACTCCTGCTATTGCAGCTGCACAGAACATACATGTGCAGACATACACCTTGGAGGACATATTGATGGATCAACATCAATCACTGTCTCATTCACAAATCAGAGATCTCATCTCCAAAAAGGTGGATCAGTACATGTATGGCACACTGACCACAGTCCAAGATGAAGCAACACGCATACTCACAGAGTTCAACGACCACCTGCAAGCTCAAGTCAGTAAGGTCGATTCTGATCTGAGGCGAATCTGTAAACTGAAGATTGAAGAGATCAGTAAGAAACTAGATGATGATCGGGCTGCTGCTGATGAGAGAAAAGCTCAGATTGATCAAAATCTGTTTTCAACTGAATTCAAGGTAAAAGAGATGTACAAAATCATCAGTGCCTTTGCAGAAAAGGAGAAGGACATGGTACACGCCATTGTCAAGGAGCAAACTGATGGTCTCACAGCTGACATAATCAAAGAGACTAACTCCTACACCAGAGTACTACTCAGACAGTTTGAATCTGATGGCAAAGCCTTTGTAGAAAGGAAATTACGTGACCTGCAATACCCCTCATCAACTCTCATCAAGTCTTATTTTGATGAAACTGCTGACATCAAGGGAGATCAGGAAGAGATCAAAGCAGATCTGGTCAACTCAAAAGCCTCTCTTCAAAAACAGATTAATGATTCCAACCTCAACATCACCTCGCTGCTGTCTAGCAGATTTGAATCTGACAAGGAGGTCGCAGAACTGAAGAACGAGGTCACCTCCCTCAAGACATTCATTCAATCATTTATTGATGATGTCGAAAAGGGGGAAGGAATTGGAAAGAAAAAGCTGGCGCAGGAAAAGAAGAAAGCAGCAGAAGAAAAACAAAAGAGCTTGACTGGATCTGGTGCATCAACCGCAAAGAAACCAGTCAGCAGCTCTCCTTCCTTCCAAGCACAGAAAACCTTCACTCCAAGCAGCTCATCCCAACCTCCCAAGAAAAAGAAAAGAGCTGGATCCAGCTGGTTCTCATCTGCTCCCATACGCAGATCATTGACAAAACAGGGAGAGACCAACTGGGTCCCAGATCACCTGAAGGAAGGATTTGAAGGCCTAAAATATGGATTCATCATGTGCCGCTATTTTCTAAAAGAACCTCTTTACTGTGAGGGGTCACCAAATGAAGCTTTCAACTTATACCTTGACCAGAATGATGCAAGGGATCTGGTAGAAGAGATCAGAGCTGCTGCTGCAAAAGCCCAAATCCAGATAACTGCTCCAGAAAGGGAGTTCAGAACCTGTCCCACTATTCCTGGGACAGACCTCCCTGACAAAACCTTTCTGCTAAACTTCATAAATCAGCTAGCAGAAAACAGAGGATATAAGGTGGATGCTGAAGATCCAGATTACATAAGAGTTAGAGAAGGAGTATACGAGAGTGTTCAGCTCATATCAGACGAGACCAGAGCAAAGATGAAGAAGCAACAAGAGGAGAGAAGAAAAAGCAGATAGTAGTCCTATTTCTTATATCTTTGTGAATCTGCCTTTTCGTATGCTCTGTTCTATCCATCTGTAACCTCTCTTGTCTTCTTATCAATATATGAATTCCATCTTGAGTTTCTGATGACAACTTTTTATTGTCCAGAACACATATAAAAATATCCTAAAAACGTTATAAACTTAATAACGTAATTAAAACAATCTGGATGTCAGACCAGATCGCTCTTTATAAGCTGATAGGACATCTTTTGTAAAGTGTGGTTTCGACATCATCAACAAGGGGGAAATTGTTGGGAACCCTAAGATTAGTGTTGATGATGGTCTCTCGAAACACACTTAGCTGTTCGTTATGTTTAACCTGTTCTCGTGTAAAAACAGATCACTATAGATTAAGTGATCTCTGTTTTGGAACAGATTAGGAGATGACTTAAAATGTAAAGGAGATGTTCCTATAGAAGTCATTCTCAACTTAGAATAGGATGAAGGTCAAGATTTCACGCCCAAAGGAATCGATCTGCTGTAACAGACAGCAACCAGATCGATGACCAGATCGATGCCTACAGCGATGAACCAGAGCGATTGAGTCATCAAGTCATTAGCTGACATCATCCTACACATCATATACACTTGCCACGTCAAGATCAAGGTCCATCCAACAGGGTTTGGAAAGAAGATCTACGACTTAATCATATAAGGAAAGAGACCGTTAACAATCTGATTTCCATAAATCAAAGATTGAGTCAACCTTTCCTATATGGCAAGAACAGATATGATGGAAACCATTGATTGGCAATATACCATCTATCTCACGCCAATCAACAACGGCTAGAATTTTAATATTCAATGCCTATATAGTTGAAGTCAACAATCTGGAAAAATATAGAACACGCACGAACTATACTGCAATTATCCTTCAAGCACTCTGCATTCCAGACTTAGAGCTTCAACATCTTGTGATTCTACATCACACCAACCACCTCGATTCAAGTCTGTCTTGTCGAGAGAAAGGAGATCACCCTGCTAGCTAGTAGTTTTCTAGTGGTAACGTAGAGGTAATCTGTTGTAAAGGGACACGACCCTTCATTCGTGCACAAGTATCACTCTAGTTGTGATTGGTACTTGTGACTCGTTCTCCACGAGTATAAAGAAGCAGAGTATCCTAGTAGTGGATAATCTGGTCTAGTTTTGATCAGATCGTGGACGTAGGGATTTCCCGAACCACGTTAAACACTGTGTGCTTTACATTCCTGCATTCCTTATTATCTTTTGTTTATTATTCTAACCCTCTGCACTATCATATAATCTGCATTCTTAAACAATCTGCTTAATCGATCTGATTAACTCATTAAGGTTTTCTAAACAAGAGCATACACTAAATCCACCATTATTCCGCACTCACTCTACACTCAGGAGGTAATAAGATCACTCTTATTATCTGTTAAGTGTTTACACTTAGAGAGTAATCTGTTTGGACTAAACCAGCTACTGATCTGTATATCGATCTGGTCAGTCATTCCAAGCAATCTCTTGTATTGAATAGCTTGAGCTCTCTAATAAAACGTCAAGTAAACTGAAAAGTTAGTATTTGGTGTATTCCCCCCCCATACACCAAACCTTGCTCTTTCGGGACCAACAATTACCTTCAGAAAGGCAACTAGATTTTACAATAGATCTAGAACCGGGAGCCGCACCAGTATCAAAAGCACCATACAGGATGGCCCCCAAGGAGCAGCAAAGATTTGAAAATTCAACTACAAGAGTTACTCGACCTAAGTTTCATACAACCTAGTGTGTCGCCATGGGGAGAACCAGTGCTTTTCGTGAAGAAGAAAGATGGTACACTAAGAATGTGTATCGATTACAAGGAGTTGAACAAACTCACTATCAAGAATAGATATCCTCTCCCCAGGATAGACGATTTATTTGACCAGCTGAAGGGAGCTAGAGTGTTTTCAAAGATAGACTTAAGGTCTGGCTACCACCAACTCAAGATGAAGAAGGAAGATATTCCTAAGACTGCGTTTAGAACACGCTACGGTCATTATGAGTTTACATTAATGCCGTTTGGGTTAACAAATGCCCCTGCTGTCTTCATGGATCTGATGAACAGAGTGTTTCATCAGTACTTGGACGATTTTGTCTTAGTTTTCATTGATGACATCCTCATATACTCAAAGAATGAGGAACAACATAAGGAACACCTGCGTATAGTTCTAGAAACTTTACGTACAGAGAAATTGTATGCCAAATTCAGCAAATGTGAATTCTGGCTAAAGGAAGTTATGTTCCTTGGACACATAGTTTCAGCCGATGGGATCAAAGTTGACCCTGCCAAGGTTGAAGCAGTGAAGGAATGGAAAACGCCATCCAACATAAATGAGATAAGGAGTTTTCTTGGCCTAGCCGGATACTATCGGCGTTTCATAGAAGGATTTTCAAAGTTAGCTAGGCCAATGACACAATTATTGAGAAAAGGGATCAAGTTTACTTGGTCAGAAGATTATGAGAAGAGTTTTCAAGAACTCGAAGTGGAGGAAATTCAGGAAATGATAAGAAGCCTTGGAAGGGAACACAGGGAACATATCCAGGACAAAACCAGCAGAACAACTATCAACAATACCAACGTCCCCAACAACGATTCCAAACTGAGAATAAACCACCATGTCCCAAATGCCAAAAGACTCATTTAGGAGAATGTCGAAAGGGAACCAATGACTGCTACAAGTGTGGCCAAGCAGGACATTTTGCCAGAACATGTCCGAATCAGGCAAGGATTGTTGGAGGAGTGCCGCAATGAAATCAAAGTAATCAACAAAGGCCAAACCAAGGACCAGTAGGGAATCAGAGGCAGCAACCACAAGCTAGAGCCTATGCACTGAACCAACAGCAGGCAACACATGCT
>JAPKLX010001357.1:0-22279 GCA_026898415.1 Leonotis leonurus | reverse complement strand
CTCATCTAATACGGGATAGTTCTTAATGAAAATTTTGGGCTACTACAAAAAAGGTTTATAGTTTAGATTCTTAATGATCAATTGATTAAAATATTACTAGTGAAGTGGTACACTTACAGGATTAGTATATTAATGTTTCAATAATGATAATCTGTATATAAGTCATTTTTTTATTGGAGAATGGAAATATGACAAATGCTTTATGGGTTATTATACGTTAGTTAGATACTAATCATTAGACGTTGGTATAGTGATGGATTTTAGTTGAATATTTATCTTAGATGAGAAATGAAATAAGTGGGACATTATAATTTGGTTGTGAGAGGTGATTAAATTAGTTAATCATTTTTAAGTTTAGTTAAGGAGGAGTATAGATTAAGATTTGGAAACATAGAGAAGGAGGAATTTGAGTTTGAGTTTCTTTTTATACCTTATAAGCTATATGTAACTTTGCTTATGGAACAAAGAAACACACGCCACATGTATATATATGTACTATTGCAATAAGTATGAGTATGAGATGTAAGAAGTAAGTAAGAGGAGAGAATTATATATAAATGTATATCACGTTACAACCAAGAACTAAATGGAAGAGGAAATGAGTGCTGCAAAGTAGCAAGAAACCGTGTGATATAATATATACATAGGTGTACTGATCTATAACAGTAGAATAACAAGACCTATAGAGTTTCCAAAAGTCCTAAGCCTTACAAATTGGACAAGAATCCCATAACAAATCCTATTCTTAAATACTAGATCTCTCCACTGCACAAATCTACCTTACACTTCAATGCAACGTGAGGGGTGTATACAAAATAGAAGTAAAAGAAGGAAATAGAAGGAAGAATGGCCGCAGGAATGCAGCAGTCTCTGACTGTCATTCCACCACCTTTCCTTTCACCATACACCTGCAAGGGAAGAGAGATTTGCTTCATTAAAGCAACCCCAAAAGTCAAGACATAGAGTGTTACAAAATAGGTTGTGAAGGATGTAGAGTACTCAAGTGCACAATGGCAGTCATGTCCAAATAAGGAGACCTCTATACTTTGCAAATCCACTCAAAACACTCTTCTTATATCCTATTTTCATACTACCTTCACACCCACAGAGACATAGCTTACTCACCACGTAGAATCACCCATCCACACAAGGAAGAAGCTGGTCAGTCACCCCAAGGTTCAGATTTAGAAGCAGCAAGGTAAACTTAGTCTCACCTTTTCAGTCTAGTGTGGAGTACCAACATAAACACTTCACTATATTTTTTTAGAAATCAGTTTCTCATTCACCAAAGCTTCTACAGAGTTTTACCCACACCCCAAGTCTTTTCCCCACTCAGAACTTTCAGAAATAGTGAGGTAAACACCAATCTCAAGTGCTCAGTTTTGCATTCACTATAGTGTTAAGTTATGAGTTTGAAATTTTAGTTAAGCATGCAAAACATCGAATTTCAGCAATGACATAGAACTTAAAATATATGCACACCAATTCAGAACATAGATATAGCTATATATATATGTGTATGCGTGTAAATTGTAATACTCTAACCTTATTCCTTAGAATTAGTTCTAGACCTTCTGTTTTCTTAAAAGAACCTGAGTTACTGGGGCTGCAATAAAGAAAAGAAAACACTGAACTTAGACTCCTTCTTTCACAGAACATTCAGAACAAAGAAGATAGAAGCCTTTAAAGGGTTAAGTTCAGAGATTCTGACCAAGAAATTAGGAAAACTAAGAAACTTTTAGATCCTAAGTTAGTTAGAAACAAATTGCAGATTTCAGAACCTATAGCATATAACATATAACATAGAAATAAGAACATTTCCTACTCCACTTTATATGCATAGTACAGAACGTATACACATACAAATTCCAAAAACCATAAAATTTAAATACAAGACTTAGATTCAGATATTACAATCTGAAATAGAGCTCAAAACAAAGCATAAGATATCCAAACACAGAGCTAAAATCTAAATATTCAGATTTAGAAACCTAACTCATGAGCTTAAGAGTTTTCAGAGATGTACCTTATCAACATCACCAAAGCATCACTCTGCACCACCCTCATTATCTTTTAAATCAGCTCTTCTTGCCGTTGCTACTACAAAACTCTTAAAACATTATAAAGAGATAATCAGATTGTACACATGCATAATTGAAAACTAAAATACAATCAAGTCAGCAATTGCAGAGCAAGTTCTATGTCGGGAGAAGAAATATACTTAATATTTATATTACAAGCTCGTAATAGTATAAACTTTAAATTCTCAATTTAAGCTAGAAACTTTAAGAAAATGAGAAGGAAGAGGAGCTTACCTTGAGTTGCTGCTGGCGGGTTTCTTTCACCCAGAAGTGAGCAACCGCGAATCTGAGAGCCGAGGCAGACGGAGCACCGAGGGGTGGAAAATCTGAGGAGTATGTGGAGAAATTTCAGGAAAATCATTAAAGCCAAACATGCAAGAACAAATCTTAAAACTTTAAAAATACAGAAATTGAAAGGGGTAGGAATTCTACCTTGAGGTCTTGGTGATAAAGCTTGGGCGTGAGTCTGCCGTTGCTGCGTTTACTAAGAGCAGCCGAGAAACGCCGAGGACTGGGGAAATGTTGACGAGACTCTGCCATCCGATGAGAGGCAGAGAGAGCAGAGAGACAGGGACGGCGCCGCGGGAGAGAACCAGAGAGCAGCGGGCTTCGGCTGTCCAGAAGCAGAGAGAGAAACAGAGAAAAATAGAGAAGAGAAAGATAGGGGTGAGGAAGCAGTTAGGGAAATGGAGGCAGAACAGAAGGACGGCGAGGAATAGAGAAGAGGGAAGAAGGCTGAATGCTTTCTGATAAAGAAAGGAGAGAGGGATGAGACAACGAGAGATGGAGAAGGAGAAGAGTGAAGGAAACGGCTGGTGTGAAGAAATTAGGGTGGGCTGAATAGAAGAAGCATCTAATGGGCCGAACTTAAATTTTTATGGGCTGAGGCATAATAAAATGATTGGGCCAGAATTAATAAATCAGATGGGCCAGCAAGTTAAATCTGTTGGGCTAAATTATTGATATAAAGATTGGACTCGATGTTATATGATATAGGCCTCTAAATTGTGTAAATTTGGCCTAGATTGGGTATAAAAAAAAATGGATTAAGTTATCCCTTAATTATGGTTTAATAAAATTAATCTTCGGATTAAATTAGAATTTAAAGAGTTGGGATATATATATATATATAGTTAGATTTAATCCCATAATTTAGATAGACTAAGTTATGAAGTTAGAAGTAATATTTTATTGGTTATAGAAGTCGTTAAGCTCTCGAATACTAATCGAGTGAAGAAATTAGAGAATTAATGAGAATAATAGAATATTATTTCATTTTTAGATGAAACAATTTAATACTCACAAAGAGTATTTTCCCTCTTAATTGCGAAAGGATCAGCGAAGGGGGAATTTCAGTCGATCTAAATCAGAATTTCATTAGACGAGGAAGCATATCAGGTAGGCTTTCTTTTACCAATCAAAATCGTATGCGTTGTACCAAATTATGATTTTCGCTTTAGAATGCTTAGAATTTCAAATGTTATGAAGTATTGCATTGTCGAAAATGTTTATATTTTGGTATGATGCATATCTGTTGAACAATTAATCGATTTCGGGCTTTTAAAGATCTTTATCTTTTAAAGCTAGTGTACACCAAAACTGTGAATCATCTTAGCGGGTTGGCCGGTTCAGTGTTCGCGGAAAGTGGCCACTTTCCCGACACACAGAATTATAGATATGTATGATTACTCCAGAACTTAGACTGATCAGTCGAACTTTTAAGATCACAAGAATTTAGTGAACATAGGTTCTTTAGTGACAAAATCCCTATGTTGCACTGTATTACGGCAATTGCAAATATATCAGTACGAATGTGATTTCGGCATGTGTTTACTGAGTACTTTCGTACTCAGCCCTGCATATATTTATAAATGTGCAGGTTAAGTCGTGATGACGAAAGGGAAGGCTCAGCGGTGGGTTTTTGTCAAACTCTTGTTGTTTTACTCTCGGTGATTTATATGTCGTCATACATGTAAATCTAGATATTGATCCAGTTTCCGCTGCTAGACTTTTGTTTTAGATCCAAGAACTTATTAGCTATCTATCTTGCTTTCGAACTATGTATCTCAGACTTGTACTCGTTCACAGTGTTCTCTTGATGTTATTTTAAATCCCTGGCAATTTCGAACGTTAAGTTTCGTTGATGTATTGAACTTCGGTCATACAACTCTATCGAAATCTTCCTCTTTGTTGTACGTTCCATGTTTTATCCATCATTCAACGCTTTCGTTGTGATTCATTATCCGTATTTCCCTTTTGGTCGCGCTTTCCTCGATTTTACTTAGAGAAGTAAAATGGGGACGTGACATATAGGTCACTCAATCTGGACCAAACTTGTTCCACACCCAGCTGTTCTAAACTTCATAATGAGCAAACTTTGACCAGACCACCTTGCTGGTAGTGAACCTAACCTGATTGACCAGACCAGCTTGGAGAGTGAACTTGTCCTTTACAGATCGCTTATTTGGAGATTATGTAATCCTCATATATACAATGCGTCATCTGAAATGTTACATAATCATCTGATATTTCTCAAAGTCATCTGGGTATACAATGTGTCACCCGATGTACTTAGAGAGAATCATATCATTTGTGCCACGTTATCAGATTTCTCAAAAAAGGAAGGAGAATCAATCAGAGCTTAAAGAAGGAAAGAGATCAATCAGCTATCTGCTTTCCATAAATTAAGTGATCTCGTCAATCTTTCTTTACAAGTCAAGAGGATCAAATCAATGATTCAAATCTATGATTGGCAATCAACATTTAATTCTAGTCAATCAACCCAACGGTCAACATTTCAATTCTGAGCCTATAAATGCTTCGAACAACATCTGAAGGAGTAAAAAAACGAACTTATGCGCAATCTTACAAATCTAAAACTCTGCCCAGAAATTGACTCAACCATTGAAGCACTTAAGGAGGAGATTTCTTATTCCATAAATTGTTCAAAGTCGTTCGTGAACGTTATCACAACCAAACTCGATTCAAGTCTGTCTTATCAAGAAGAAGGAGAGTTGATATCTTCTCTAGCTTAGTAGTTTTCTAAGTGGATTAACGTGAAGGTATTTGTAGCAGATTTATCTACAAGTTGTAAGGGACACGACCCTATTCGTGCACAAGTTTCTTTCTAGTTTTGACTGGAAAGATATTTTATATCTTATGGACTAACATAAATATATTTTATATCTTATGGACTAGATTATGATATATTTGATTTATGGGCTTTAGTTAATTAATTATTGGACTAAAATTGCTTAAGAATATGGGCCCATTGAACCTAGGGTTGGTGGCTAGTATTATTTATAGTAAATAGATACACATATTCAAGTAGTAACGAACATTGTAGTGGATTCTACGGCAGAAGGTGTGCTTGGAAGCATTGCAATTGGTAGGTATTCTATTCAACGTATTTATATAGGCTCAACTACATAATTAATTGTAAATCTAGATCCATTCTTGACTAGTATTTTTACTGTGTGTCATTAAATAATGTTAAAAATTCCCAACAATAGTATCAGAGTCCGGGGCTCGATTTACAACCGATTATTTTCTAATTATTTGATGGTTAATTTTTGAAATTAGTTTTAGAAATTAGTTTCGAAATTTTAAGTTTGAATAATAGTTTTCAAAATTAGATTTTTAAATATTAATGTTTATGTAATTGAATGTTCGGGAGAATCATCCGTGTTCTAATTATTAATGTTAATTTGGAATTAATAATATTAATTTCAATTACAAAATTAATTTATTAATTAGATTAATAAATTAAACTCTATTATTATTATTTTAGAAATAATAGTAATAATTATTTATTTTGGGACGGGTTGGACATACAAATGGGTTGGGCCCTTGCGCTGCAAAATTTTTGTCGTGGGCTGTGTTGCTTGATTCCTATATGTAAAGCTCATTGTAGGCTAATGACATAAAATAAATTATTTTATTAATTCAGAATTAATAATTTAATTTTAATTTCATAAATAATTTATTAATTAGATTAACAAATTAGAATTTTATTATTATTATTCTAAATAATAGTAATATATATTAATTTAGAATTGATATAAATTATTAAATCCATTTTAATTAGAAGATAAAATTCTTTAATTGGATTAAAGAATTTATTCGTTGAGCCTTATTTGTCTGTTTTTTGTGATAAGTATGTTATTTGATATTATGCTTGTAATTTATCTATAGTAGATAGAGTTCACGTTTATTTTTGGGTAGGCAGCGCCCAATACTTGTAGTTCGTGTTATTATGTTTGAGTAGACGGCGCCCAATATGTGTGGTTCGCATTTTATGCCTGGATAGGCGGCGCCCAGTAATTATTATGGATTTAATATTGGATATTAAATCGGACAGTTAGTATCACATACTTTCCCCACATAATACAAGTCTTGTTTTGAAACAAACGCGTCATCCATCATAATTGTTTGAGATCCATGGTCTCTTCGTCCAAGAGTATTTGCACCAAAGTGCTTGCTCCCAAATCGAGAAGGTTGACGCTCACGCATAGATGTATGGTGGCATTGTGTGACGGGGTTGACTTGCTTGATCATTTTAACACGGAAAAGCGAGCAAAATGATTAGTGGACGCATATTGATTTGATCAATAAACCAAGAGTTGCAAATTTGTTGAACAATCTTGTAACTGATATTGTTGTAGTCATCAGCCAAAGCAGAGGCTACAATAGTATTGACTTTGATTGTTACAAATTATGGATGCAATTGGCTTAGAGACCTACCGAATGATATTATTGTAGTCATCAGCCAAAGCAGAGGCTGCAATATTATTGACTTGGATCTTGGACCACTAAAATTTATATTTGATATAAATATGTATATTGCGTTTGGGGGTGCATTATATGTTAGAAATAGAGGGAGCTAATCAAAACAATTAAACCATTGTTTGATTAGTGATACAAATGTGATCTTTGTTTACTCTGTTCTAATTTACTTTTCGTTATTCTCATTCAGATAAGATGTCTTCTATTATGTTCAATTGCTTGGTTAAATCTGATAAATTGACTGGGTCAAACTTTTCGGATTGGTTAAGAAAGTTGTATTTGGTCTTGAGGCAAGACAAGATTGAGTATGTGTTAGACACACCAATCAAAAATATCCCTCACAAAGCTTCTAAACAGTTTAAATCATTTGATGATAAAGCTTATCAGAAGCACATCAAGGATGCAGTTTTGGCTAAATGTATCATGCTGACTTCCATGAGTTTGGAACTCCAAAGATAGCATAATAGCATGTTTACTTATGAGATGCTGAAACACTGAGTGTTTGTACACCTCAGAGGTATTATGAGTGTCTTCATTGTCACGAGAGTGGGCAGTGGAAGAGAGACTGTCCAAAGCTCAATGTACACGGTGCATTGGCTGATGGATCAGGTATATTTGTCATTGAGATAAATATGTCTATTAATAATTCACATTCCTGGGTATTGGATACCGGTTGTGACTCACACATTTGTAAAAATGTGGAGGGACTAAGTAATAGCAGGAAAGTGAGACCCGGGGAGGTTGACTTACGCATGGGAAATGGAGCAAGAGTTGCTGCTGAACACGTAGGGACATATAGATTTGATCTTACGTCGGGATATTAACTAGATTTGCATGATTGCTATTTTGTCCCTTCGATTTTGAAAAATATTATTTCCATTCCTATGTTAGACATTGAGGGGTTTTCCTTTCGTTTTGGAAACGGTAGATGCACTTTTTCTCGTAATGAGACATTTTATGGAATGCCCCTCTTATGAATGGTTTATATATTTTTGAATGCGGACGGAATATTCTCAATGTACAAAATAAAAGACCTAAAATAAGTAATGCTACTTATATTTGGCATTGCAGACTTGGTCATATCTATGAGAAGAGAATCGCAAGATTGAGAAAGTTAGACTATCTCACACCTTTCGACTTTGAGTCAAACGGTACTTGTGAATCTTGCCTCAAAGGTAAGAAGACTAAGATACCTTTTTCTGGGAAAGGGTTGCATGTTGAAGACTAGCTAAAGTTGATACACTCAGATATGTGTGGACCGTTTCCAACTCAAGCAAGAGGTGGATATTTGTACTTCATTACTTTTACTGATGATTTTTTCAGGTATGGATACGTGTATCTTATGAGACACAAATCCAAGGCCTTTGAAAATTTTATGGAGGTTAAGTTAGCAGTCGAGAAACAACTTGGGAAAAGTATCAAACATCTTCGATCAGATCGATGAGGAGAATACATGAGCCATGAGTTTCTTGATTACTTGAAATCACATGGAATCCGGTCAGACTGGACACCTCCCGGAACACCATAGATGAACGGAGTGTCCGAGAGGAGAAATCGAACCTTATTGGATATGGTTCGATCTATGATTAGTTTCACGAGTCTCCCTTTATTCCTTTGGGGTGGGTCATGCTTTACTTACAACAATTTATATTCTGAATAGGGTTCCCTCTAAGTCAATTGACAAAAAACCATATGAATTATGGTATGGCAAGAAGCCAAGTGTTCATCATGCATGAACCTGGGGTTGTCCTGTGTATGTTAAAAAGATGTTGATTGACAAGTTGGAATCTAAAAGTGTGAAATGTTATTTTGTGAGATATCCTATGGAAACTAAAGTATACGAACTCTACTCACCTGGAGATCACAAGGTGATCGTGTCCAGGAATGTGATGTTTCTTGAAGATGATTACATCTCTAAGGAACAAGGTCACAATCAGATAGATTTTGAATAAATTCAAGAACCACAAAACAACATACAGGACGAAGGGCTATCCAATGGAATGGACACGAATTCAGTGGGAGTATTTGACGAACTATTGGGAGAGGAAATGATTCTTGGAGGGTCATCTCAAGACAATGAGATGTGTCATATGAGTCTGACACATGTAGAGATGGAGATCAATTCTCTATCATCCCCACCTCAAGAAAATCAGGGTAAAGTTCTTGAGAATATCCTTAACACAGAGGAACCTTCTCATGTTCAGAATGAACAACCTGGACATACGCAAAAACAAACTCAATAGGCTTCAGAGAAATCATCGTGCACCCAAAACACTAAAGCTAATGGTTGAGAACCAAGAGGATGAAGTCGAGTTGGATGACGACGAACCTAAGACCTATACCGAAGCAGTGTCGGGCACCGACTCGGTAATGTGGCATGAAGCCTTAAAATCTGAAATGGACTCGATGTACTTTAATTAGGTCGTGGACTTTGATGAGTTATCGGATGGGGCTCACCCATCGACTGCAAATGGATCTTTAAGAAGAAACGAGATGCATACATTAAAGTTTAAACCTACAAGGCTAGGTTGGTGGAAAAGGGTTATAGTCAGCGCGAGGGCATTGACTATGATGAAACCTTTTCGCCAGTTGCCAAAATCATGTCCATTGGAATTTTACTTGCTATGGTTGCATACATGATTAAGACATTTGACAGATGGATGTGAAAACCGCTTTTCTCAATGGAGAATTAGAAGGGGATGTATGACACAACCCGAAGGTTTTATATCCTCTGAAAGGACGAATGCAGTATGCAAGCTAAAGAAGTCCATTTATGGACTTAAGCGAGCATCGAGAAGTTGGAACATTTTCTTTGACAAA
Organism: Leonotis leonurus; assembly: GCA_026898415.1. NCBI lineage: Eukaryota > Viridiplantae > Streptophyta > Magnoliopsida > Lamiales > Lamiaceae > Leonotis > Leonotis leonurus. The sequence continues at coordinate 12,593 of JAPKLX010001357.1, read as the reverse complement.
GAAATCAAATCGTTTGATTTTATCAAAAGCAAAGAAGATCCGTGCGTTTATAGTAATCGCCAAAATGGGTGCATTGTTTTTCTTGTGATATATGTCGATGACATTTTGATCATAGGAAGTGAACGATCCATAATGCAATCCGTGAAAGACTGGATCTCTAAATCATTCATGGTGAAGGATTTATGTTATGTTTCCTATATCCTTGGGATAAAGATCTAATGTGATAGATCCAGTAGATTATGAGGATTATCACAGTACACTTATATAGATATATTGCTTAGGCGCTTCTCAATGGATAAATCCAAGATATGATTTATGCCTATGAGACATGACATTATCTTGTCTAAAAAGAATTGTCCTTATAATGATGAGGAGAAAAACTCACATGAGCAGGATATCATATGATTCGGCTATAGGATCAATCATGCATGTCGTGATAAGTACTGAGCTAGATGTAGCCTATGCGCTAAGCAAGGGAACCGAGAGTCACGAACAGGAACAAAGCCATTGTGTATTGCGAAACACAAAAGACCTTTTGAAGGTTTGGATGTTAGACATCTTGGTAGTTGACTTTGATTCAGTGGGAGTTTTAGTTTAAATGTCTTAAGAAACATTCTATTGTAAAGGCATATTTTCTTGATCACATTTTATGAAAATTTGATTTTCTATGGTTTTTGTGCTTTTATGGAGTTTATTATTTTGAATGTTTGATATTATTCTCATATTTGTTCCCTTGAATTTTTACTGTCATTGATGGTATGAGACATAAGCGATAGAGTGTAAATGCTAAAATAACCCAAACCAATTATCATCAAGAATGAGATATTGATGATATGTTATAGGTTGGTGTGTGGTCTACATCATGTTCTTGAGAACGTTTTGGTTCTCACAACTACGAGATATTTGATATCCTTGATGGACACATGTATACTTTGGAGAGTATTGGTATACCATACTATTAAATCGTTTGTTTCAGTGTCTATAATTTATTAGTGTATGGAGTATGTAATAGTCCTTTGATTTGATGTCATTACACATTTTGTTTGTTGAGTGGTGTACTTTGACCAAGACAATGATTGGAAGTGGCAAGACACGGCTTGGATTGGGTGCATCATGAGATGAATTGAAAAAGGTAGATGAGCCAAGATTGTGATTCATTCCTCGATTGGAATTTCGAGAGAGATTTCTCTATATTATTCGACCATAAAGTCACTGTCCAATGCAAGGATATATTCAATTAGAGTAATTGAATATGATCATATGGGTCGTATGATAAAGATGAGAAGAAATGATTAAGCTATTTGGATAGACACATGGCAGACTTAATCGAGTGTGTCGAGAATGAAATGATATTACTCAAACTTCATATAAAGGCTTGTTTACATAATCCACGTAAACGTCCACCATATATAGAGTTCGCTGCACAACGCAGTCTAAGAGTTTTGTGCACTTTGATTAGATCATCGTCGATAGTGGGGGCCTACTGGGTCACACTTTCAAGTGTATTTTGGTCCAACCAAGAGTACAAGCATAGTGCGCGGCATGTTATCTAATGCTAGTCCAAGTGGGAGATTTAAAGATATTTTATATCTTATGGACTAGATTAGGATATATTTTATATATGGTTAATTAATTGTTGGAATATTAATTAATAAAGCACACTTAAGAATATGGGCCCATTGAACCTAGGGTTGGTGGTCAGTATTATTTATATTAAATAGATACATATATTCAAGTAGTAACGAACTTACAAAAATTTTGTTTTGGAACTACTGTCAGTTTCCAGAGAGAATTCCTAGAATTCTCCATGTGAACCTCTATACCGGAGAATTGTTCATGCATCGGGCCGGAATACATGTGGATAATATAGTAGTGGATTCTACGGCAGAAGGAGTGCATGGAAGCATTGCAATCGTTAGGTATTCTTGATGGAACTCGTATGAGGGGCTCATGAAACCGCATGATCCATGGGTTTAATAAATCATACAAATAATTAATTCTTAAAACAGATAGAAAAATATAATGCGAAATTATGTAAATTATACATACTCCTACGCTAGTCCTCCCCTTGTGGAAAAGCGATTTGAATCGCTAGCTATCGAACTGCAATCCATGCCATTCGAATCTCCTTCTTGAATCTCCACCGAATCCAACCCTAGGAACTTCTATCCTAATCCCCGTCTACTTACTAGAATATCTTGTGGGCAAAACTATCTAGTAATTTAGAGAAAAAGAAGATCGAAAATTAGAGCGTAGGATGCTCTTAATTTTCAAAAATTGAGAGATAAATCTCTCAATATGGGGCGCCGATTTTGATCTCTAGGAGAGAAAGTGGATTCTTCTTATTCTCTATTTATAGACATAGTGGGCTAGGATAGAGATTTTATTTTAAGGAGAATGAATTAGATCTCAAATAATAAAGCCATAATCCCCTCTTTATCTCTTGCAGTTACAACTATAATTCAAATTTATATGGGCTTGGACAAATCCATAATTAAAATAAATTAATTTTCAAGTCTCCTTTTGGGCCCAATTGAACTTAATTAATTGGTTGGCCCACATTTAGACTTAAATTAATTAATTTAAATTAAATTGTCCTCCAATTAATTACTTCATGTAAATGCAATAAAGAGCAGTTCTATTATGACTATTTATCGACTTCACTATAGGATAAATATTGAACTTATTTTGATTCATTCGTGTTGGTCCCGAAAGAGCAAGGTTTGGTGTATGGGGGGGGGAATACACCAAATACTAACTTTTCAGTTTTACTTTACAATTTATAAGAGAGCTCAAGCTATTCTACACAAGAATTTGCTCGGTGGTGACTAACCAGATCGATATACAGATCAGTAGCTGGTTTAGTCCAAACAGATTACTCTCTTTGTGTAACCACTTAACAGATAATAAGAGTGATCTTATTACCTCCTGAGTGTAGAGTGAGTGCGGAATAATGGTGGATTAATGATTGCTCTTGTTTAGAAAACCTTAGAATATTAACCAGATTGTTTAGGAGATTGATTGAGATGCAGATGGATGAGAGTGCCGAGAGTTAGAATAATAAACAACAGAAGATATAAAGAATGCAGAAATGTAAAGCACACAGTTGTTTAACGTGGTTCGGGAAATCCCTACGTCCACGATCTGGTCAAAACTAGACCAGATTATCCACTACTAGGATACTCTGCTTCTTTATACTCGTGGAGAACGAGTCACAAGTACCAATCACAACTAGAGTGATACTTATGCACGAATGAAGGGTCGTGTCCCTTTACAACAGATTACCTCTACGTTACCACTAGAAAACTACTAGCTAGCAGGGTGATCTCCTTTCTCTCGACAAGACAGACTTGAATCGAGGTGGTTGGTGTGATGTAGAATCACAAGATGTTGAAGCTCTAAGTCTGGAATGCAGAAAACTTGAAGGATAATTTTCAGTATAGCTCGTGCGCGTTCTCGTTACTTTTCCAGATTGTTGTCTTCAACTATATAGGCTTTGAATTTTTAAATTCTAGCCATTGTTGATTGGCGTGAGATAGATGGTATATTGCCAATCAATGGTTTCCATCATATCCGTTCTTGCCATATAGGAAAGGTTGACTCAATCTTTGATTTATGGAAATCAGATTGTTTAACGGTCTCTTTCCTTATATGATTAAAATCGTAGATCTTCTTTCCAAACCCTGTTGGATGGACTTTGATCTTGTCGTGGCAAGTGTATATGATGTGTAGGATGATGTCAGCTAATGGCTTGATGACTCAATCGCTCTGGTTCATTGCTGTAGGCATCGATCTGGTCATCGATCTGGTCGCTGTCTGTTACAGCAGATCGATCCTTCTGGGCGTGAAATCTTTGACCTTCATCCTATTCTAAGTTGAGAATGACTTCTATAGGATCATCTCCTTTACATTTTAAGTCATCTCCTAATCTGTTCCAAAATACAAATCACTTAATCTATAGTGATCTGGTTTTTACACGAGGAACAGATTAAACATAAAGACCAGCTAAGTGTGTTTCGAGAGACCATCATCAACACTAATCTTAGGGTTCCCAACAATTTCCCCCTTGTTGATGATGTCGAAACCACACTTTACAAAAGAATCCTATCAGCTTATACAGATCGATCTGGTCTGGTTTTCCAGATTTGATCAAATTACGTTATTAAGTTTATAACGTTTTAGGATAGTTTATATGTGTTCTGGACAATGAATTGTTGTCATCAGAAAATCAAAAAGGATTTCATATATTGATAAGAAGACAAGAGAGGTTACAGTTAGACAGACCAAGACATAAGAAAAGGCAGATCACAAAAGATATAAGAATTAAGACTACTATCTGCTTTTTCTTCTCTCCTCTTGTTGCTTCTTCATTCTTGCTCTGGTCTCATCAGAAATAAGCTGTACGCTTTCTGTAACGCCCCCATTCTTTAAACAAGGACATTACAAAAACTATACTTTTCTTTAATCATTTAATATTATAAAACATATTATGAATCGTGTTTTAAGGTAAGCAGCGGAGTGTACGATAAATATTTTTTTTTTTTTTTCAAATGGACGGCATATCCCCTATAATTACGTATATGCCAACCTGAAAATATCAACCAATAGCAACAAACAACGATACCAAAATTGGGACACAACCCTCATCACACCATTATCTATATATACATACTCATCAAAATATCAACATCAGTTTGAAATTTGCGCTTAAGTATTTTCAACCAAACATAGTTATCACACGCATATATCATAATAACATAAGTTCTATTAAAACTATCATATTGAAGCTGGGAGAGTATGAAGCGCATTCCCGTCTGACTCCATCATCGACTTTTAACCTGCAAACATAACATTAAATAGGGTGTGAGTATGCGAGCACACTCAGTGGGGAATACGCTGCAAGCAGTTATAACCAATTGTGTAATGCAACATAACGTAATGAACCCCTTTTTCCATTTACCGTTTAATTGAGACTAGCCTCGGTCCCTTGTGGACCCGACCCCTTGTGGGCCTACCCCTTGTGGGTAATTCATTTTCATTTCGACCTCTTGTGGGCCCCATTTATAGCTCATACGAATGAAACAAAACACAACAATGATTATAACCATGTAACCACTACGCTTACAGATAAAGTAAACCCCACCTCGATAGATGCAATTCAATCTGAAATCTTCAACTTTAGTCGGTTGTCCGTCCTCGAGCCTTGGATGTTGCGTCGCCTAGCACTTTAAAACTTAACTTATTACACATTCAAAGTACAAGCTTATTATAGCTTAACTCATACAATTAGTACTCATATATAAAACTTGATTTTTACATATATAAGTTAAGCAATATTTCTCCATTCAAAATGTAAAACATAGAATGCAAATTACTAAATTCCGAATTTAAACTACAAGTTTCCGACATCAATTGTGGACACTCGATTTATCGGTTTCTAAAAACATAACCTCGAGTATAAATTTTAAGGATTGAACTATAAAACTTCTAAAGAAATGTTTGGAATTCGGCATCGATTTGAAGCCGGAAAATTTTACTCAAATCGCGCAGCTCCCGCAGCGCGTAGAATTGACACCCTAACTTCGTCAGGTCATAACTCCCTCATCCGAACTCCGATTTACAATCCAAAGGTACCGTTGGAAAGACGACGAAAATATCTTTAAAATGGTATCTGATATGATAGGTTTTAGTTAAACAAAACTGACGAAAAATAGCCCGCAACCTGCTGCCAGATACAGGTGAAACAGAGAATACACTCATCGACACTCTAACTTCAGAGGCTTATAACTCCTTCGTTATATGTCGGAATTACAATCCGAAGATCTCGTTGGAAAGAAGATGAAAAGACCTTTAAAATGGTATCTAATATGATGGGTTTTGGATAAATAAAACATATGAAAATCGACTCGCAACCTACTGCCCTGTTTCTGCCGAAAATTGAAAATTTAATTTTTCGATTTCGCCGACGTATTAACGACAAACCATGGCAGCAGCCCCGCTGCCGCCTCCGCCTCTCCTCCACCGGCAGCCCTTTCTCCATAACACAAACCCTAACTCCACTCACCATAACCATGAATTCCATACCATATACATATATATACTCACATAAACACATAATTAAACACCAATAATCACTAATTAAGAACATAATTAAAGGAATTACCTCCAATTCTTGAAGAGAAGAAGAAAAAATGAAAGAGAGTGAGGGTGAAGGTGTAGTCGTGTATATGATGGATATGAAAGGAGAAGAAGATAATGTTTGGATGCTTCTACACACACATACACACATATCTATATATATATATATCTATCTATATCACATTCTTATCAACTAAGAAAATCTTAGATATATATATTATTATTTTTTTTTTATAAAAATCATAGATATTTATCTTAAATATCTCCTAATATTTTATAAAAATAATGTATATTTTGCTAGGGCACATCCCGGCTCTAAGTCGGACAACCTGTAAACATTCGAAATCGAATCCATTAGTTCACACATATAATAAATCAATTTATTTTTCAAACAATATTTTAAAATTAATAAGACTTGCCAAAATCATATAAATGAAACTAAAAATTATGGCGGGATATTACACTTTCGTACACCCCTTCTCTTACCCTTATGTAGTCAGGGTCTTCAGCATCCACCTTATATCCTCTGTTTTCTGCTAGTTGATTTATGAAGTTCAGCAGAAAGGTCTTGTCAGGGAGGTCTGTCCCAGGGATAGTGGGACAGGTTCTGAACTCCCTTTCTGGAGCGGTTATTGAGATTTGGGCTTTAGCAGCTGCTGCTCTGATCTCCTCCACCAGATCTCTTGCATCATTCTGATCAAGGTATAGATTGAAGGCTTCATCTGGTGTCCCCTCGCAGTAAAGAGGTTCCTTAAGGAAATAGCGACACATGATGAATCCATATTTCAGGCCTTCAAATCCCTCCTTCAGATGATCTGGGGCCCAGTTGGTCTCTCCCTGTTTTATCAAAGATTTGCGTATAGGAGCAGAAGAGAACCAACTTGATCCAGCTCTTTTCTTTTTCTTGGGTGGTTGGGATGATCTGCTTGGAGTGAAGGTTTTCTGCGCTTGGAATGAAGGTGGACTGGCAGTGCTTGATCGATCTGTTGTGATAGGAGCAGACAAGCTCTTCTGTTTCTCTTGTGCTGCTTTCTCTTTCTTCTTCTCTTGCGCAGCAGATGGCAGCTTTTTCTGCCCAATTCCTTCCCCCTTTTCGACATCATCAATAAATGATTGAATGAATGTCTTGAGGGAGGTGACCTCGGTCTTCAACTCTGCGACCTCCTTGTCAGATTCAAATCTGCTAAACAGCAGCGAGGTGATGTTGAGGTTGGAATCATTGAGTTGTTTCTGAAGAGAAGCCTGTGTGTTGGCCAGGTCAGATTTGATCTCTTCTTGTGCTGCCTTGATATCAGCAGTTTCATCAAAGTACGATTTGAGCAGAGTGGATGTTGGATAGTGCAGATCTCGTAACTTCCTTTCAACAAAGGTTTTGCCATCAGTGTCGAACTGTCTGAGTAGTAGTCTGGTGTATGAGTTAGCCTCTTTGACTATATCTGCTGTGAGACCATCAGTCTGCTCCTTGACTATGGCGTGTACCATGTCCTTCTCCTTTGCTGCAAAGGCACTGATAATTTTGTACATTTCTTTTACTTTAAATTCAGTTGAAAACAGATTTTGATCAATCTGTGCTTTCCTCTCATCAGCAGCAGCCCGATCATCATCTAGTTTCTTGTTGATCTCTTCAATCTTCAGTCTACAGATGCGCCTTAGATCAGAGTCGACCTGATTGACATGAGTTTGCAGGTGGTCGTTGAGCTCTGTGAGTATGCGTGTGGCTTCATCTTGAACTGTGGTCAGTGTGCCATACATGTATTGATCCACCTTCTTGGAGATGAGATCTCTGATTTGTGTATGAGACAGTGATTGATGTTGGTCCATCAATATGTCTTCCAAGGTGTATGTCTGCACATGTATGTTCTGTGCAGCTGCAGCTGCAGGAGTAAGAATGTCATTTGTAAGCTCGCCTCCTATATTCTGTCCAAGAAATTCTTCTTTTTCTGGTTCTCCCTCAGTTGGTGCAGGTGGAGTAGTGATCTGCACACCAGTGTCAATCATGACCTGGTCTGGTGCAGGTTCTGCTATTTCTGCACCCGGTTGGTGAGCAGCAGATGGAATCTCAGTTGCTTCTTCATCGATCACACTGTCATAGAAATCTAGCTTTCCAGCTTTCTCATAGATCTCTCTCAGATTGATCTGTAGCTTCTAAGCTTCTAGCTGAGCTATTGCAAGGATGGATTGAGAGAAGTTTTCTCTTAGCTCAGTAACAGAGGAGACTTCAAAGATATTCAGCAGTGTGGCTTCCTCTGCCTTGAGCTGGTCAATTGTTCTGATTTTAAGCAGTGCATCTAAGACATAGAACTCCTTGTCTTTGATCAGCAGCAGCAATTTGACCCTCTTAGCTGCATCATAGCTCTCTGGTGTGAGCTGGATGCCTGGGAATATGTTAATTACTGCTCTGTCAGCTTCTGCTTCAATCAATTTCACAACAGACTGAGCTGTTTTCTTTTCCACATCTTCATCCGAAGATTCAATTTCTTCCTCATCCTCCTCATTGATCTGTTCCAGAGGCTCAGCAGATGATGAACTTATTGTGTGAGCTGGGGAGAAATCCCTGGACTGGTCTGGGTGTACTGTAGTCAGAGGCTCTGCTTCCTCTGGTTCATCAACCAGTATAACGTTTTCTTCCTCAACCTCCTGTTGAGGGATGGTAATGTTGGGAACCCCATAAAATATTCTAAGTTTTGATGATGCTTTTTCAAAACACACTTGGTATAATACATGTTCTGTACTTTTGTTTCTAGTTTCAACATAACAGATAGTCGAAACTGGTTCAAACAGAAGGATAGAAGCTGTCTCGGACAGATACTAAAACCAGCCAGTCTCAAGCAGAAGGCTGGAGCAGAAGGCTGGAGCAGAAGGATAAGTCAAGACATAACGCTAAACCAGCAAGTCTTTAGACAGAATGCTAAAACCAGCAAATCTTTAGACAGAATGCTAAAACCAGCAAATCTTAAGACAGAATGCAAAAACCAGCAAGTCTCAAGACAGAACGTCAACCAGAAAGTCTTGAACAGAAAATGAAGCTAGTCAACTTTAACAGAAAGTTGAACCAGAAAAGCTTCAGCCAGAAAGATAGAAGATGCTTCGACCAGAAAGTACTTCAACCAGAAAGTACTTCAACCAGAAAGTACATCAACCAGAAAGAAAGCACTTATACCAGAAAGCACTTTGACCAGAAAGTACCTCAACCAGAAAGTGTCTAAGATAGTAGGGAACCAGATAGACACTAGACCAGAGAGGTCACAACCAGAAGGTTAGAAGCAAACCAGAAAGAGCAGAACCAAATCTGTCAAAGAAGCATTAAAGACCTTTCCATTGAAAAAATAGAAACTGAATCATTGATTGACATGAAGAAGGAAAGCAATCACAGATGATCTGCTTACCAATCATAGAAGATTCAATCAACAACTCTACAAGGAAATAAGAGTTATGACTGATTGGCAATCCACAAATCAAATCACGCCAATCAACAAACGGCTAGAATTCCAAATTCAGAGCCTATATATCTTTGAAGATTTAAAGTCTGAAAAAGAGAGAACTATATACACAAGCGCTATACAGCAGAAATACTTTCAGCACTCTATCTCTAAATCAGACTTAAGCTTCAACCAGTTCGTGATCATCATCACACCAACCCACCTCGATTCAAGTCTGTCTTATCGAGAGAAGGAGATCTTTACTAGCTAGTAGTTTTCTAGTGGATTAACGTGAAGATAGCCTCTGTTTACAGTAGTTTTCTGTAAGTTGTAAAGGGACACGACCCTTATTCGTGCATAAGTTTCAACTTGTTTGTACTTAGAACTTGTGGCTCGTTCTCAGCGAGGTTAAATAAGAAGAGTATCCTAGTAGTGGATATCTAATCCAGTTTGGATTAGACCGTGGACGTAGGGGGTTTCCCGAACCACGTAAAAATAACTGTGCCATTTAAATTCTGCATCTTATATTCAGTTGTTTTTATTCTGCATCTATCATACTCATTCAAATCTGCATTCTTAATCAACCTCTAAATACTCGATTAAGTTTTCAAAAGGTTTTCTTAACAAGAGCTCCGACTAAGTCCACCATTATTCCGCACTCAAAACATTGTTAGGAATCAAGTTCACACTTGCTTTCTGCTTTGTTTATCTCTCGTGAGAGATCTTACTTGGATAGAACTTAATTGATTAGAAAATCATAGTGTTCTATCATCTAGAGCAATCTGTAATTCAGAAAGCTCACATCTCTCTGATTGAAATAGTCAAGTAAACTGAAAAGTTTGCATTTGGTGTATTCCCGCCCCCATACACCAAACCTTGCTCTTTCGGGACCAACAGGTAACTTCTGCAGCAGCAGGGGCTTCGGTCTGTATCTCGGCAGACAGTTTGTGAAGCCTTCTGCGCTTGGGTTTGGGCTGCTGTGCTGCTGTAGAGGTGTCTGTTTCAACGGAACTGGCCCTCCTGGTCACTCTTTTGGAGGGGGTTCTCTTTGTTGGCTTCTCCTTGGTGATTTTAGATTTTGTGGAGTGATCTGCTGGACCAGATGGAGGAATCCAGATTGGATTCGAGTTCCCCATCTCCATCAGAGCATTAAAGACTACAGGGTCCTTTGCTCTGGTGATCAGATTTGCTGAAATGCCCATCGACATTTCAATCTGATGTTGGTCCTTTGGAAAGTGCTGTTTCGCATTGAACTCGATTGCTGAATCCCATTGGTGATGAGGGAAGAATGATTCCAGCATAAAGCTGATCTTTGTGGAATGTCGAAGTGTGCTCCTTTTAACTTCAATGCCAGGGGAGCTGCCTTTCACGAATAGGATCATCTTGGCCTCCTTTGCCAAGAGATCGTATAAGATTCTGCTCCAGTTGACAGGCAGATCAAGAACCACTGCAGCTAATATCCTGAACTTTTCAGGGGTGACCTGGTCGTAGGATCCATTGTGATTTAGGAAAATCCGCTGAACGAATTCAAACAGGATTCTGAACTCTGGTGCGAGAAGTGAGCGAACAAACATCCTGTTTGTGTAATGGATGGGCACGATCATGACCATTTCTACAGCTTCTTGCAGCTGTTCTGCAGTGATTTCACCCAGTTCTAATCCCTCATCCTTTACTTTATAAGCAGCATTGATGAGATTAATAACATTGTAGGGAGTGTTGCTAACAGTATTCCCTTTGCTCACCCTGATGGTGGCCTCATCTCCACCTCTCTCTCCCTGCCATGAGAGATAAAAGGCTGCAACATCCTTGGGTAGGAAGTGCACAGGGTGTGAAGTGATAATTTTGCAGAAACCTACAAAGAACATAGTAGTATAGATGTGAGCACTATCCTTCCATCAGTGAAGTATGAGTGCCACAGAAACAGTTTATGCAGTTCTATGATATTTACAGAGACAAAAGAATAGAAACAGAGTAAAAGCATTTTGATATACGAATAAGAGTTTAAAACAAAAGAAATGAGAAACCTTTGCACTGGCGAACAAGATCGAATGCCTTTTCCAGTTTATGAAACCCGAAGGTGTCAAGAACCGCAAAAAGGTCTTGATGAATATAAGGTTTCAGAAAGCTTGCTTGTTCCAGAAAAACAGATGATTTGGGAGCCATTTTTGCTAGAAAGTGAGAGTTTTGCGAAGGAAGAGAAAATTTTGGAAAGCAGAAAATTTTCTAAGTGTTTCGAGAAAAATTTGTAAGTGTAAGTGATACACGAACCGCCTTATCAATCTATATACGCTAAAGAGAAGATAAGTAAAGTAATAGAATATTGAGAAATCCTTCCCTTTTTCAGCTTTCCCGCCTTTCCAAGTACTAGGTTTTCAACCCATAGCCGCCTCTCTTCATTGTGTGATGCACGCGCTATAATTTAACGGTTGTGATGTGGTGCGTTGTATTGGTTGCAGTCTTTTATCTCCCTTTTTCTTGATTTGGTAGATATTTTCTCGATCACGTTTCCCAATTACTGTATGTAATCATCAAAAAATAAAAGATTTTGATATCTAATGGCAGAATAGAGATAATTAGTCGCCGTATATAGTTGACCTTTCCCCCTTAACCAAGTAATATAATAATTAATAGAGATATTAATTCCATATCCACGTGGCATGAGGTAATCTGGTTGAGGTCAATCTCATTTATGATGATGACTATCGATCTGGTTGACTCCTTTAATGAATTCCCAGTTGGAATTATGATCAATCTGTTGTTTACATATACGTAGTGATCTGGTAGTAGTTCCCTGTTAGATTTTGCAAATAAGCTGGAGTTTATCAATCTGCACCATGATGATCTGGTTTTGATTCCTTGTTGGAATATTGAATTTGATCTGGTTCAGATCAATCTGGTCCTTTCTTCAAGATTTAAAAGTCCAAGTTTTCCACAAAGCATCTTAAATCTTTCTTCTGGTAATGCCTTGGTGAGAATGTCTGCTCTCTGAACTTCAGTGTGTATTTTCTCAATCTGTACATGTTTTCTTTCAACATG
>JAPKLX010003360.1:0-11235 GCA_026898415.1 Leonotis leonurus | reverse complement strand
CACCCAGAGCGTGGTATGAAACATTATCAACATTCCTACTGGAATCAGGCTTCAGAAGAGGTTCTGTTGACAAGACACTGTTTGTCATCAAAGTCAAAGAACACATTCTGTTGGTCCAGATATATGTCGATGACATAATCTTTGGATCACAATCCCCCTATCTGTGTGACAAATTTGCAGAACTAATGAAGAACAAATACCAAATGTCCATGATGGGTGAGATGAACTTCTTTTTAGGTCTGCAGGTAAAGCAACTACCAGATGGTATCTTTATTAATCAAGCAAAGTACATAAACGATCTGCTAGTCAAGTTTGGGATGAAAGACAGCAGAGCAGTTAAAATTCCAATGCAATCAAATGGGAAGATAGATCCAGATCCAGAAGGAAAACCAGCAAACATTACACAATACAGAGGAATTATTGGCTCTCTGTTATATCTTACTGCAAGTCGTCCAGATATCACCTATGCAGTTGGAGTATGCGCTAGATATCAAGCCAATCCTAAAGAATCACATATGGAAGCTACCAAAAAGATACTTAGATATCTTAAGGGAACAGCTCACATTGGTCTCTGGTATCCACAAGATGATAACTTTCAGCTTACAGGCTATTCAGACTCAGACTATGCTGGATGCAAACTAGACAGAAAGTCTACTTCTGGAACGTGTCAGTTTCTTGGAAACAAGTTGATATCTTGGTTTTCAAAGAAACAGACATCCGTTGCCACATCAACAACAGAAGCAGAATATATGGCTGCTGGAAGTTGTTGTGCACAAATTCTGTGGTTAAAACAGCAACTTAAGGATTATGAGATTGAAGTAAATGAGATACCTATATTTTGCGACAGTTCAAGCGCAATAGCCATAACACAGAATCCAGTACTTCACACAAGATGCAAGCATGTCGATGTGAGACATCATTTTATCAGAGATCATGTAGAAAGAAAGCACATCAAGATCGAGAAGATTCATACAGATATCCAACGTGCTGATATACTGACAAAAGCTCTACCAGAAGAAAGATTTAAGATGCTGTGTGGAAAGCTTGGATTACTAAGTCTGGATGATAGATTAACAGAAGGTTACCAGAACGTTAACAACAGAAGGTTACCAGAACGTTAAACAGAAGGTTAACAGAATGTTAACAACAGAAGGTTACCAGAACGATAACAACAGAAGGTTACCAGAACGTTAACAACAGAAGGCTACCAGAATGTTAACAACAGAATACTTTCAAGAATTGCAGAATATCAAGAAGAAAATAATATTTTCACGTGTTATTAATTACTCAAATTAGAGTATCACGTAGAAATTATTTCTTAACTACTTAGTCAAGGGGGAACGTTTTTGAGGAAATTGAAGCGACCGAGATAAAAGACGTCACTTCCCATAATCAATCTACGAGATTACAGTCTAAAAAAGTTATTTCTTTTTCTAGATTTTGTAAATCTTCTATTTTTGTGATGATTAGCACAACTTTGGGAACTGGGATCGAGAAAATCTCTGCAAGAAATAGAAAAAGGGAAGTTGCTGAAAAATAAGAGATACGCACACGCTCGCCTACAAACCCTAGGATCTAGAGCGTATATCTCACGCAAAGGAAGGCGGCAAAACAAAGAATGAAGCGGGAAATCTAATAAGGGACATATTCATCTAACCCTTCACTTTATATGTTATATATATGCGTTTTATCTCTCAGAACTGTTCACCTTCACTTCAACGCACTGAGCACTACTCTCTCTAAGCACTTAAGAATTTCTCAAAATTTTCTGCATATCTCTTTTCAAACATTTTGCGATTTGATCATGGCACCACAAATTTCTCTATTTCTCCAACACGTTGCCGAGGTTCAGAAGTTTCTTTCGCCTGAACCATATGCTGTTCTTGACACACATGGATTTCAAAAACTTGAAGAAATCATTGCCATGGTCACACGCTGCAAAGGTTTTAAGCTTATCATATTTGTTCTTTTATCTGCAATTTTACTACATGTATTGATTTACGTGACTCTCTTCTCTGAGTTACTGTTCATGTGAGAATATTCATATGTGTTCATATAAACTGATGAATATATATACATTTGTGTTGAATGTTCTTATCATGATAGGGTTCTGCAACATTGTTACTTCACATCCGAATATGTTTTTGGCAAAACAAGTCGCCACATTTTATCTAACTTGGCAGAATGACAAGCATGGATTTGAAGCAAACGTGCTGATGCCGATTGGTGACAGAACAAGCAAAACCCCATACAACGTGATTGAAATGATCAACCAAGCATATAGGTTGAAGGTCGAAGGTCTATCCTTGGAAGAGATTACTTCTGCACAACTGCAAGAAGCAGTGGAATTAGTGATGGTGATACCGATAAAATATACTGGAAGAATGTTTCACCGATCCCTACTTCAACTAGGATTCAAGCTGTTACTCGAGATGATTCAGAGGATATTCCTGAATCATAGTGGGTCATATGATCAAGTGACTCCGGAGAAATTCAGAATTCTCACGGCTGTTGTACTCAACCTTCGCGTCAACTGGAGCAGAATCTTGTTCGAATTGATGGCTAAGGAAGCAAAGCTGGTGACTTATACCAAGGATAACAGAGGCAGAGGAATTTTGGTGGAAGTTAGAAGAAATCTACGACACTCCACCAAGATCAGTTTGATGGTGGAAAGATTCTTCACGCAGAAAGTCTGGGATGATGCTGTGGAGTTCAACACCAGTCTCTCCACACCCAAAGATCAACATCAACTGGAGATGTCTTTGGGACTCGCACCACAATTTTTCAACAAAATACCTAATGAGGTACACCGTAATGCAGCACTGGAAGTGGGTAGTTCTAATCCTACTTGGATGCCACCTTCTAAAGGTCTTGAGAAGCAGAAGAGCAAATCCGCAAAGGAGAAAGTTGTGAGAGAACAGACCACTCGCAAGACTTCAGTCAAGCGAGGAAGTTTTGTTGAGACAGAAACCTCCGCCTCACAGCCAAAACAGAAGAAACGCAGACTCCACAAAGTTCAAGAATCATCACCACCAACAGCTACAGCAGAACAATCTGACTTTCCAGAACAAGCAGAAGAGACTCCCCAAACAGCTGCTGAACTAACAGAAACCCCAGCAGAAGTGCCTCCAGAGTCAAGCTTTCAAGCGAGAGACTTTTCACCAGCCAGAACAGCAGCACCCTCTCCACACCGAATGGAGAAAATCAGTGAGGAAGAGGAGGAAGAGGGAGGAGAGTCAACAGACGAGGAGGATGTCAGGAAACAACAAGCTGAGAGTGTAATCAACCTGCTGGAGAATGAAGCAGAACACTCTGTTCTGCAGGAGTTCCCTGGAATCAACCAGCTGCCAGAGAGTTTGGGAGCAGCAAGGCGTGTCAAATTCTACTTGCTGGTCAAGGACAGCGAGTATTATGTATTTGATGCCCTACTCCAACTCAAAACAATCGATGAATTAAAGAAGGAAGAGGCAACGCTGCTGAGTCTGCTTCAAGTCTCTTCTGTTCAAGAAATTCGAGCAGAATACGAGCAACTCATCTCTAGCCTTATGAAACAAGAGGCAGAGAGCTTGAAGATTAATCTGGAGACAACACCCTCTGCAGCTCAAGAAGCATCTCCAACAGAACAACAAACATCATCAGCAGCAACACAAACTCAGAAGCAGCCTACCAAGAAGACCCCATTCATCAATCTTGATTCAGGTGATGATGAACCTGTGGGTCAGAACGTTGGTGGCGAACCCAGCAATGAAATCTACACACAGGGAGCTGCACAGAAGCTGAAGAAACACGTTAATTTCTACACAATGGAAGAACTGCTGGAGAGGGAAACCAAAACATTCAACAACTATCAACTAGACAATCTGATCAACCTTCGCGTTGAGGATCAGATGACGGATATCTGTAACTCCCTTCAAGAGAAGGCAACGCAGATACTCTCTGATTTCAATCAGCACCAGAAGGACTACGTAAATGACATGGATTCTGACATCAGACGGAAGCTCAAGAAAGTCCAGAAGGATCTAGACAAGAAAATTGACGATGATCGCCTACAGAACGACGCAGAACAAAACAAGATCACTCTTCGCCTAGACAGCATTGAAGAGAAAAACCAGAAGGTGACTGATCTTGTTGCTGATCTTTTGGCAAAGCAGGATGAAACCATTGGTGCAGCTGTCGAGAAGAAGGGACTTCAACTTGCTGCTAAATTGAAGGAAGACACTGACCTGTCCATCCACTCCCAACTTGCTCATTTTGAAAATGAGAAATTTGTGGAGCTGATGCGGAAACACCAGGTCGATGTCTTAAATGACTTCTCTATCCCAATCCTGAAGAGCACGAGCAGCAAGACACTCGCATCACCGCCTTGGAAGAGCTGCAAGAAACCTACGACAAGACTCTGTCAACCATGAACAGCAGGCTGGAGAAGAAGATAGACGCATCTGACCAAATAATTAACCTTCTGCTTGGTTTCAGAGCAGATGCTGAAGAAAGAATGGAGAAGATGTCCGAGGAGATAACCTCACTTCGAGCACTCATCAAGACCATTTTTGATGATGTCGAAAAGGGGGAAATCTCTGGAGGCAAGGGAGGCAAAAGCAGCAAGGGCTTAACAGAAGCAACAGATGCTGGAACTGAAGCAACAGATGCTGGAACAGAAACACCAGCACCAGCCCAACCAAGACCAACCACACCACCGAGACCTGACCCCACCCTACTGGGATCAGAACAAGCTCAACCAGCACCAGCACCTCAGATCCCAGACAAAGGCAAGAAACCGATAGATGAGAGAGACCAGATAGCCGAACTGTTGCTGTTTGGTGTGAGCATGGATCAAGCCTGTGATCCAGTGTTCAGAGCGCAATTTTACAAAGAACAGGCAGAGAGGGAGAGAAAGTTGGCTGCCCAGGAGGCTAAAGAAAAATCTTTTCAAACTCCCTTCTCTTCGCCTTCATCAACAGAGCGCTCGCAGCAACAGTCATCTGCTTCGACCACCCAGTCCAAGAAGAAAAAGAAGAAACCATTCTCCTGGAACCTATCCCTGCAAAAGAAGACACCAACTGACGCATGGGTTCCAGAGAATGATCAAACTGACTGGGAAAAGGTCAAACAGGGCTTCATTCTGAACAGATTCTTCCTGAAAGAGCCTACATATTCAGAGTCTATCCCAGATGAAGACTTTAACCGCTACTTGGAGAATTTCAGTGATCAAGGCCTTATTCAGAGAATCAGAACAGCAGCAGCTGACGCCAAAATCCAGATTAAGGCACCAGAGAAGGAATATATGATCTGTCCAACCATACCTGGCAGCAACATCCCAGACAAGACATACATTTTGAATTATATCAACCAGCTGGCCAAGATCAAGGGCTACAAAATAGACAATCATGATCCTAACTATGCCAGAGTTAGAGATGGGATTTATGAGAGCATACAGCAGGTGTCCGATGCACAGAGAGAGAAAATGAAGAAAGGCGGAGCAGCCAGATGGTTCTCTTAGAAAGATCTTATTTCTTATCTTTTTGTTTTTGCTCTGTCATTTCTGCTAAAACCCCTTGTACTCATCAATTCACATATCTATGAATGAGGAGTTTTCTGGAGACAAAATCTTATTGTCTTATTATCCTTCTGTTATTTACTGTTATTTAACTTAAATAAAAAATAGATAATCTCTCCAGAACATGATTCATGTTAATATTACGGTGATTAAGTGTGGTTTCGACATCATCAAAAAGGGGGAAATTGTTGGGAACCCCACAAATATTCTAAGTTTTGATGATGTTCTCTCGAAAACACACTTGATATTATTCATGTTGTGTATCTTTTCTATTCTGTCTCTAGTAACAGAAAGCTGGAGCAAGACAACTTTAACAGAAAGTTGAAACAGCTGAACCAGCAAGTCTTAGACAAACATGCTGAACCAGCAAGTCTTTAACAGAAAGTTGAAACAGCTGAACCAGCAAGTCTTAGACAAACATGCCGAACCAGCAAGTCTTTAACAGAAAGTTGAAACAGCTGAACCAGCAAGTCTTAGACAAACATGCTGAACCAGCAAGTCTTTAACAGAAAGTTGAAACAGCTGAACCAGCAAATCTTAGACAAACATGCTGAACCAGCAAGTCTTTAACAGAAAGTTGAAACAGCTGAACCAGCAAGTCTTAGACAAACATGCTGAACCAGCAAGTCTTTAACAGAAAGTTGAAACAGCCGAACCAGCAAGCCTTTAACTGAAAGTTAAACCAGAAAGCTTCATACAGAAAGATGGATCAGACAGAAAGCTGAAGCAAGTCAACTTTAACAGAAAGTTGAACCAGAAAGCTTCATACAGAATGATGGAAGATGTCTCAGACAGAAAGCTGAAACAAGACAACTTTAACAGAAAGTTGAAGCAAGTATCAACCAGAAAGTTGAAGAAAGCTTTAAACAGAAAGTGTCTAACTAGTGTTCGACCAGAAAAGACATTTCAACCAGAAAATGTCTAAACCAATGTTCAACCAGAAAGGCACTAGGACCAGAAAGGACACAACCAGAAGGCTCTAATTAAAACAGAAAGAGTTGAACCAAACATGTTAAAGATATCTATCCGTCAAGAATTGGAAAGAGAATCACCGATTGACAACCAAGAAGGAAAGCGATCACAGATGATCTGCTTACCATACATAGAAGATTCAATCAACGACTCTACAAGGAAAGAAGAGATATGATTGATTGGCAATCCACAAATCATATCACGCCAATCAACAAACGGCTAGAATTTCAAATTCAGAGCCTATATATATTTGAAGATCTAAAGTCTGAAGTGTGATGCTAACGATATACTGCAGAAATATTCTCAAACATTCTATCTCACAATCAGACAAAAAGCTTCAAACCGTTCGTGATCGCAATCACACCTCGATTCAAGTCTGTCTTATCGAGAGAGGAAGGAGATCTTTGCTAGCTAGTAGTTTTCTAGTGGATTAACGTGAAGAAAACCTGTTTACAGTTGTTTTCTGTAAGTTGTAAAGGGACACGACCCTTATTCGTGCACAAGTTTCAATAAGGTTTATAATTGAAACTTGTGGCTCGTTCTCAATGAGTATAAATAAGAAGAGTATCCTAGTAGTGGATATCTAATCCAGTTTGGATTAGACCGTGGACGTAGGGGGTTTCCCGAACCACGTAAAATAACTGTGTTATTTACTTTCTGCATTTATATTCAGTTGTTTTTATTCTCTATCTGTCATACTCATTCTATCTGCATTCTAAATCAATCTCCTAAATACTCGATTAAGTTTTCTAAAGATTTTCTTAACAAGAGCACCGACTAAGTCCACCATTATTCCGCACACGATACACTGTTAGAGTTTAAGCTTAATCTTACTCTCTGCTTTGGATAACTCTCTTGAGAGATTTTACTTGGACAGAACAAGATCGATTAGTAAATCAATCTGGTCTATCATCTTGAGCAATCTGTAATTCAGAAAGCTTACATCTCTCTGATTAAATTGGTCAAGTAAACTGAAAAGTTTGCATTTGGTGTATTCCCCCCCCCCCATACACCAAACCTTGCTCTTTCGGGACCAACAAGTGGTATCAGAGCAGTGGTTCAAACGACCATTGTTTTGTTTCACAGGGATAAAACCTGCGTGGTCAACTTGAATAGATCTAGAGAATCTTTTCATCATCTGCATACTATCTGTTATGGAGTCATCTGTTATCAGGGCATGCGAAGAATTCTCCATCCAAGGTTACAGAGAATGGAGTTTCAGAATCAAGATGTGTCTCAAAGCTCATCACTGCTTGATGTGGAAGGTAATAGAAGAAGGACCGTTAGCCATTACAGAAGAAACTACTCGTATCACAGAAACAGGAGTAGTCAAGGAAGCTGTACTGAAAGACCCCAGAAAGTATACTTCTGAAGAAAGAAGAGAAGCAAATCTTGATGATTTTGCTAAAGGAGTTATCTCCAGTACTGTGAAAGGAGTTCATCTGGCTAAGATCCAAGATCTTGACACAGCTAAAGAGATGTGGGAAGCTCTAAGGGATCTCAGTCTAGGATCTGAAGCAATGATCGAGAACAAGCTATCTCTAGCATGTAACAAGTTCGATGAATTCAAGATGAAACCTGGAGAAACCATTGAACAAATGAAGAACAGGTTCATTGAAGTACTACTTGAAGTATCTGCCTTCAAAAAGAATAAGTACACACAGAGAGAGAAGAATCTCAAGATTCTTAGAGCTCTACCACCAAGCTGGGAAATTTATTCAGCTATGCAACCTCTACGTGCTGATTTTAATGATCTATCTGTAGAAGCACTCTTTGATCATCTAGCTGTCCATGAATGTGACATCAGAAGGATTCACGGACCAGATTATTCCTCCAGCAAAAAGAGCGAGAATAGCTCAAAGAAGGAGAAAGAGACTGCCTTCAAAGCGAAGTGCAAAACAGATGAATCAGCATCATCTGCTACACTAGCAGAAGGAGGATATGACAAGTTACTCAAAGAATTCTCAATGATTGCAAAGAGAATGGACAAGATGGAAGTCAGATCAAGAAAGTATCGTAGGTTCTACAAAGACAACAAGAGTAGATACCAGAAGAACAAAGAAGCAGAACGATCTGATGACAAAACATAAAGTAGAGGTAATAGAAAAATCACTAATCCTACTGACTATACTTGTTATAGTTGTGGGAGAACAGGTCATTTCAAAACAGATTGTCCTGACCTATCTAAAAGCCAAAGAGAATAACTTCGAGCTAAGAGAGACAGAAAACTCAGAGATCAACGTAAAGCTATGATAGTAGAAGAAGACTCTAGCAGCTCAAGTCATCTAACAGACAGCTCATCAGAAAATGATGAAGCATTCTATGCAGGAGAAACAGACAATGATTTGGATGAATGCTACATGGGCCTAGATAATGGACTCGACCAGAATGAGGACCAGAAGGCTGCAAGAAGAAACAAGATTGCTAAAGGATCGATCTGGATAATTGATAGTGGGTGTTCGAAGCACATGACCTGTGACAAGAATCTACTAACAGACTACATTGAGAAACCAGGACCCCAAGTCACTTTTGGATGCAATTCAAAAGGATATACCAGAGGGTATGGAAACATAAAAGTTGGGAAAACCACCATCTCAAATGTTTCATATGTTGAAGGTCTCAGCCACAATCTGTTCTCTGTAAGTCAGTTCTGTACAAATGGTAATCAAATTATCTTTGACACTAACAACTGTCTGGTGAAGAACAAGGAAGGAGATGAGATACTCCTTACCGGAATATTGCAGGATAGACTATATATTGTGCAATGGAACAACCAGATAGAGACCTGTCTGGTCACTAAGACAATATCAGAAACTAGCTGGTTATGGCATAAAAGATTAAGCCATCTCAATTTCAAGTCAATCAATAAGATTGCACGAGAGAAACTAGTTGAAGGATTGCCAGAACAAGTCTATGACAAAAGCCACATTTGTGAAGCTTGCCAAGCTTGGAAGCAAACCAGAACATCATTTTCCAACAAATCTGTCCAGAGCTCAACCAGAATATTGGAGTTACTACATTTAGACTTATTTGGTCCAGTTAAACCATTAAGTATAAATGGTAGGAAATATACTCTAGTCATCATTGATGATTATTCAAGATTTACTTGGGTAATATTCCTGTATAAAAAGAAAGAAACTCTGGAGAAGCTGCCAAACTTTTTCAACAAAATCACCAAGAAAAAGGAAGTTCCTGTTACCACCATCAGAACAGATCGTGGAACAGAGTTCCTAAACCAGATGGTTCAGGAATACTGCAACCAGATGGGAATCACTCACCAGACATCTACTGCAAGAACTCCTCAACAGAATGGGGTAGTTGAAAGAAGAAACAGATCACTAAAGGAAGCAGCTCGTACTATGCTCAATGCAACCAGATTACCAAAGAAATTTTGGGCAGAAGCCATCTATACAGCATGCTACACACAGAACAGATCAGTTATTACCATCAGACATGGGAAGACACCCTACGAGATATGGAACAACAGAAAACCCAGGATACATTATTTTCGCTCTTTTGGCTGTCTGTGTTACATTCACAATAATGGGAAATCTCAGTTGAAAACATTTGATAGCAAAGCTGATCCAGGAATATTCTTAGGATATTCTGATGTTAGCAAAGCTTATAGGGTTTTCAACAAGAGAACTCACATTGTGGAAGTAACACCTCATATTGTTTTTGATGAATTTGTTATTAGCGACAGAAACCTAGATGTTGATCAAACACAAGACCAGAACAAGAACCAGAAAGCAAAAGAAATTCTGCTAGAAGATATTCTAATCTGGAATACATCAGAAGAGAATGATGTTGAAGTTCCAAACAATGCTGAAGCAGTAAGCTTGCAGCAAGGGGGAACAGAACAGACAACCTTAACTACACCAGAACACAATCAGCCAGAAGAAGGAAACAATACTAATGAGCCAGAACCAGATCAACCCGAAGAATCAAGAGATACAAATGGTTGGAATAATGATCAAGAAGAACCAGAAGCTGAAAATCCTTTTCAAACATCTCATCCAGAATTCGAGGACCCAGCAAATGAACCAGAACCTGAGATATCAGAAGAAGAGATATCTAGCAGAAGGAAATGGATTCAAGAAAACCATCCTTCTGAACAGATTGTTGGGATCCCAACAGATAGAGTGAGAACTAGAAGAATGCATGGAGAAAGTGCACTTCTCAGTTGCTATCTATCACGTGTTGAACCCTCTGACACTTATGAAGCACTTAGAGATGCAGACTGGGTCATAGCTATGCAAGAAGAACTCAATGAGTTTAAGAGAAACCAAGTCTGGTATATGGTAGACAGACCAAAACATCAGGGAGTGATAGGTGTCAAATGGGTATTCAAAAACAAACGAGATGAGAACGGGGAAGTAGTCAGAAATAAGGCTAGACTTGTTGCAAAAGGATACAATCAACAGGAAGGTATCGACTTCGATGAGACCTTTGCACCAGTGGCCAGATTGGAAGCAATTAGGCTATTTTTAGCATATGCTGCATACAAAAGATTTAAAGTATACCAAATGGATGTTAAAAGTGCATTCCTAAATGGCATACTTGAAGAAGAAGTGTATGTTGAGCAACCACCTGGTTTTGAAGAAGAGAATCCTGACCAGAGAGTATATAGACTAGCTAAAGCTGTCTATGGTTTGAAACAGGCACCCAGAGCGTGGTATGAAACATTATCAACATTCCTACTGGAATCA
>JAPKLX010004368.1:0-10094 GCA_026898415.1 Leonotis leonurus | reverse complement strand
TTTTTGTAGCACGTCACTAATCACGACTCCAGTGTGTGGTGGTGGAATGTCACAAAAGTTAAGAATACGCTTTTGCAAATTCCAATTCGAATCCACATAGTGACCTGTGACGACTATATATGAGATATTTTGGTCGGACTTTCAAAGGTCTGTAGTCACACTAACTCTATTGACACATCTCAACTCCGTCATCAATTTCTTCTTCTCCACATCATAGGAGGCCAAGCAATCATTCTTTGCTGTTGCACGACTAATCTTTTGATAATGAGGAGTGGCGGTCCTCATAAGCAAGTTAAACAGCTCATATTCAGAAAATCGAAACGGAAGCTCATGCACGATAATCATGTGAGAGAGTATCTCCCTGATCTTTGCTGGGTCATACCTAAAGTTAATGACCGAACCCACTGTCTCTGTCTGAACCATAGACATTGAAACACTAATATTTTGTTGACCTTTTGCATCGTGAATCTTCTTAGAGACGCATCCTTTACTATGTCTTCCCAAGTGAGATGTACAACCTGACTTCACCAATGCTAACTGGCCCGAGCAGTGAATGCATTCAGCTTTCAAGTTTCCTTGTCGATCAGTGAACTCTTTGAAGTCCCCCCATACTTTCGACTTTTTTTTTTCTTTTCTTTGCCGTATATGGAACATCTCCTTCATTTTCTTCAGCCTCAGCTGTCGCGGTTGGCTCTAGTTGTGTCTCAACTGTTTATGCCTCATCCTCAAGAAGTGGTGATAGAGTAGGTGTACTAGCTGATCCTTGAACTGATCCAAAAATTGGGGACGACATTTAAAGAGAACAAGGCTGCATTCAATAATAAATAGAGTTACAAAAGGGGAACAACATTTAAAGAGATATTTCCTAATAAATAGAAATCTACAACAGTATTTTGTGGACATCTACAATTGTATATATAAGAATCTACAACATTATTTTTTCTATTTTCTCTTTATAATAATATATAAAAAAACCTCTCAAATGGACAATATATTAAATTATATATAGTATAGTGATGATCATATTATATTATAGTATATATAATCTATAATATTTTATACTATATACTCTTAGTTTTAGTCTTTAGATGTATACATATACAATATATTATAATTTATAATGATATGTATATTTTAACTATGATATATATAACTTTACTATATATGTATATTTTATATTTCTATATTAGTATTTCTACCTAATGGCTAAGTATTCAACATTTATAGTCTAATTCTTAGACTATAATGATATAGTAATTAAAAAGACATTATATATTGATTGAATGAAATGTTAGATGATATAATGATATAGTAATTCAAAAGACATTATTGATTGAATGATTATCATTATATATAATGATATAGTATTTACTATATTATAATGTATTATTATATTTCTATTTTATTATTTCTACCTATTGGCTAAGTATTCAAATGAAATGTTAGATGATATAATGATATAGTAATTCAAAAGACATTATTGATTGAATGATTATCATTGTTAGGTATCTTATTCTGTTGTTATTTTGTTTGTTGAACCTAACATGTGTGTTTTTGTGTTCTTCACAGGATAGTGTGATGATTGGCTTTGCTGTTATGCTCCACACAACAAGCTAATGTTGAGTATGCAACTGAATTGCCACGTGGACGTTGACTTGGTGAGATGTACAACTGAAATGCACGAAGAAACTGTCAAAGACCGAGTCTTGAGGAGAAAGCTAAATAATGGAATGCGGTTGAGAGTTTGACGCTGAATGGAAGTTTGTTACCGTGAATGTCGGAGTCCACACCAACTGCCCAGCGAATCTTGCGGAGCACGACAGCAGTTGAGAAAATCAAGGAAGACATGGGCTGGCAGTTTCTACCCGATGGAATCCAAGCCCATGAAGTTATCTCTATTTATATTGGTTTCGGTTTTAGTTAGAGATACACTTTTGCAGATTTATATCGTAGTTTAGTGCGTGTGATCTTTGTCTTAGAAGGTTATACTTTTAGTATTTTTAGTGAGAAGTGTTGTTGTTGTTGTCCGTAACATTGTAAACAACACAACACTTATTTTGATTATTCTTTTTGGCCGTAAAGGCTGCCGTGTAGGTTGTTCATTAACACAGCCTACATAAAATTATATCTTGTGTTCTTTTTAGCTTCCGCAACAACTATTTAGAGTAGGTGATACACTTACAAGTGGTATCAGAGCCATCACTCGACACACTGAGTGTGGTCCTGACGGTGTCACAACAACTCTAAACATGATGGATCCAAATAGCACTGGAGCATTTCGACCTCCAATCCTGGATGGTTCGAATTATTCCTATTGGAAGTCACGTACTCGCTCTTATATCAAATCACTTGATAGACGAGCATGGATTTCTGTGGAGAATGGGTGGTCACCACCAAAACAAACTGATGCTGACGGCGATTGTGTTCCTATACCACAGACCGCCTGGTCACGTGATCAAATTGAAGCTGCCACTTTAGATGATCGAGCACTGAATGCCATAATCTCAGCTGTCGACACAAACATGTTCAAACTTATCAAGAACTGTGTGTGTGCAAAAGATGCTTGGGACATTCTGCAAAGGCATTGTGAAGGTGACAAAAGTGTCAAGCAGTCTCGTCTGCGTATCCTCGCATCTCAATTCGAGGATATGAAGATGGAGGAAGATGAGGACATCTTTAGCTACATGAAAAGGATACTCGACATTGCTAACGAGTGTCAGGACCTTGGAGAACCATTGAGCAACAAAGTGCTTGTTTCCAAAGCACTTCGTACATTGCCACCAAGATTTGATATGAAGGTAACAGCCATTGAAACAGTCCTAGGGGTGAACGCTCTAGAGTTTACTGATCTCAGGAACTCGTTCAAAACATACGAGATGAACCATGAGGCAAGAGGGACTTTTCCCAAGAAGAAGGCAATGGCGCTGAAGGCTGGAGCAAGCTCCTCAGGCAGTAAACCTCAAATGGATTCTAGTGAACATGAAGAAGAGGAAACCTTCAACGAAGAAGATATTGCCATGATCACAAGGAAGTTTAACCGTATGGTGATAGGCTACAAGCGCGCCAAAGATCAATCCAAAGAAAAAGGTGGACCACGGTTTGAATACTATCAACCTCCACAAGACAAAGACAAGGCGAGGCAACCCCCCACGAAGAAAGCTCCTAATGAAGTAGTCAGGTACAACTCTTCAAAACTGGATGGTATCCAGTGTCATGAGTGTAAAGGATATGGACACTTTGCAAATCAGTGTGCCAACACTCTTCGAAAACGGGGTAAGTCTTATTGGGTGTCGTGGAATGATGATGAGCATGAATTCTTTGAAGATATGGATGAAGCCACGTTCGAGAACATTGCATTTCACGCAACTGTCACATCCCAAGAACCATACGTTGATGATCCAGTTCACTCCGAGAGGTATGACTCTAACTACTACTCTACTTTGTTTTGTTTAAACGCTTCTGTTGATGACGCAGGTAGTGTTAGGGATGACATAGACTCTATATGTGGTGAAGAATGTGATGACCATGCAATCACTGTAATCCAAGGATTAAAACAGTTATATGATGAACTGTTGTGCAAATGGAAACATCAAGCAAGAGATCTGCAGACCGCAACAGCTGAGGTAACACGTCTCAAGGAAGTGCAGTCAAAACAAGAGGCGTTGATCACACAACGTGATGTGGAGCTGACCAAAGTGAAGTCAAAGCTTGAAGAGGCAGAACTGACCATCCGAAAATGGAGTACTGGAACGTACTCTCTTCAAGAGATCATGAAAGGCGCAAATCCAGGTACACAAGGTCTTGGATATGCTGCACCAACTGTGTTGTGCAAAAAATCCACATTAGAAGGGGAAACATCAAAAGGCAAAGCTGTTGCTGCGCCCATAGAGACCCCAAAACAAAAGATCTCCCCAGCTGGAAAAGGTAAGAAAGGTAAGAAAAAGGATAAAAGATATAGGAGAAAATATATATGTCATTACTGTATGAAGCCAGGGCATATAAGACCTTTCTGTTATCAGAAACAAAGAGATGAGAGATCTGAGTGTGAACCTTCACAAAAACCCAAAACAGTATGGGTAAAGAAGTCTGACCTAACCTGTAATGTTGTGTACACTGCCTTAAAAACTAATGTTTCAGATTCTTGGTACTTTGACAGCGGTTGTTCCCGCCACATGACAGGTAACAAAACTTTCCTTTCTAACTATGAGACATATGATGGGGGAAATGTTTCCTTTGGAGGAGGCTCAAAAGGTAAAATTGTTGGGAAAGGTACACTAAATGTTACTGGTTTGCCTGCCTTAACAAATGTTTATCATGTTCAGGGACTTATGGCAAACTTAATAAGCATAAGTCAATTGTGTGATGGAAACATGCTTGTCAAATTTACTAAAGATTCTTGTGAAGTTTACAACAACAAGAATGTGTGCATCATGACAGGTCAAAGGTCAACAGACAATTGTTACATGACTGACCATGTGAAGTGCAACAAGGCTCAAGTTGATGATGTCATGCTGTGGCATAAAAGATTAGGTCACACTAATTTTCGGAATCTTGGTAGGTTAATCAAGATGGATGCTGTACGAGGTCTACCGAAGCTTGGAAATGCTGACCAAATCGTATGTGGTGACTGTCAACGAGGTAAACAATTACATGCTTCACATCCGGTCGTACAACATCGTGAGCAACATTTTGGAACCAACCGATGCTTTGAACTTCTACATATGGATCTGGTAGGACCCATGGAAGTGGAAAGTATTGGTGGTAAAAGGTATGTGCTTGTTGTGGTTGACGACTTTTCTAGGTTCACATGGACCTATTTTTTGCGAGAAAAGTCTGAAACATTTGAGCTGTTTAAGAATATGTTTTCTCGTGTTACTAATGTGTTTGATGCTAGAATATCTCGCATAAGGTCAGATCATGGTCGTGAATTTGAGAATTCACGTTTCACAAGTTTTTGTGACGATAAAGGTGTCTATCAAGAGTTTGCTGCTCCAAAGACCCCACAACAGAATGGTGTGGTCGAACGCAAGAATAGGACCTTGATTGAGATGGCTAGGGTGATGTTGAACTCAAGCCAAATGGCAAAGCGCTTTTGGGCTGAGGCTGTAAACACCGCTTGCTACATCAACAATCGAGTCAACATTCGACCAGGGTCATTTAAAACACCATATGAGCTACTAAAAGGGAGAAAACCTAACCTAAAACATCTTCGTGTTTTTGGGTGTGTTTGTTTTATCTTAAATGATCGAGAGTATCTAACTAAATTTGATGATAAAAGTGACAAGGGCGTATTTGTCGGGTACTCAACAAACAGTGTAGCTTACAGGGTATTTAATCTTCGTATCAACACGATACAAGAATCTGTTAATGTAGTCTTTGATGATGCAGGTGATTGCAACAAAGAAGACGACATATATGAAGGGGGAGTTGTCACATCTCCTGTTGAGACGCAAACTACTCCACCTAACACAGAAGTTAACACTACTGTCGAGGTCAACACCACAGAACAAGAACCCGAAGGTGACCTAGGTGATCCCCAACAGATCACTCCCCGTAGAGAACCATCAGGACGAGTGAGAGGAAATCATCCACTCACTCAAGTCATTGGAAACATTGAGGACGGAGTTCAGACCCGGAGAAAACAGCAAATCGATTATAGAGAAATGGCGTGTCTTTACTCCGTGTGCTCCACAGTTGAAGGCATAACATGTTTCGTTTCCAAATTTGAGCCCAAGAATGTCAAGGAGGCACTAACTGATGAGTTCTGGATAAATGCTATGCATGAAGAACTCAACCAATTTGTACGTAGTGATGTTTGGTACCTCGTTCCTAGGCCAACGAACAAGAATGTTATTGGCACTAAGTGGATTTTCAAGAACAAATCTGATGAGACAGGAACTGTTGTGCGCAACAAAGCAAGATTAGTTGCTCAAGGATACACACAAGTCGAAGGAGTCGACTTTGATGATACATTTGCGCCAGTAGCCCGACTTGAATCCATTCGGCTGCTGTTAGCTGTCGCTTGCCACCTCAACATAAATCTATACCAGATGGATGTAAAGGCAGCATTCCTTAATGGCGAGCTCAAGGAAGAGGCGTATGTAGAGCAACCAAAAGGCTTTGAGGACCCTCACAAACCGGATCATGTTTTTCGATTGAAGAAAGCTCTATATGGTCTCAAACAAGCACCACGAGCTTGGTATCAACATCTCACAAATTTTCTTCTCTCATATGGGTTTGTAAGAGGTGCTGCTGACCGGACATTGTTTATAAAAAGGGAAGAACAACACATTCTTATTACTCAAATTTATGTTGATGATATGATTGTTGGTTCTACATCACGTAACATGTTAACTGATTTTTCAAATGCAATGTCTACCAAGTTTGAAATGAGCATGGTGGGCGAGCTCACATATTTTCTTGGTTTGCAGGTTAAACAAGGACAAGATGACATTTTTATCTCTCAAAGCAAATATGCAAAGGACATGATAAAGAGATTCAATCTAGAAGGTACAAAGCACATGAAGACTCCTATGGGTTCCACAGAGAAACTAACAAAAGATGATGCTGGAGAAGATGTTGACCCAACACTCTACAGATCTATGATAGGAAGTCTGTTATACCTAACAGCCACTCGTCCAGATTTGATGTTTAGCGTATGTGTGTGTGCCAGGTATCAAGCTAAACCCAAAGCTTCTCATCTCAAAGCTGTTAAGAGGATAATCAGGTATGTTGCTGGAACTATTGACCTTGGCATATTGTTTTCTAAACACGTGAATATGAGCTTGGTAGGTTTCAGTGATTCTGATTGGGCTGGTGATGTTGATGACCGGAAAAGTACAAGTGGAGGATGCTTTTACCTAGGAAACAACATTGTGTCATGGCACAGTCGAAAGCAAAACTGTGTTTCCTTATCTACTGCTGAGTCTGAGTATGTTGCTACAGGCAGCTGTTGTACACAATTGCTGTGGCTCAAACAGATGTTGAGTGACTATGGGTTTGACAACAATGACCTAGTCGTGTACTGTGACAACATGAGTGCCATAAACATTTCCAAGAATCCTGTTCAGCACTCCAGAACCAAGCACATCGACATAAGACACCATTTCATTCGAGAGTTAGTGGAACAAGAGGTAATCAAGCTTGAATATGTGAAAACTGAGAACCAAATTGCTGACATCTTCACAAAACCCTTAGATCATGAGAGATTTATTTTCTTACGAAAATCTCTTGGTCTTTGTTTTTTTCAGTAAATTGTGTGTTGTGCTACACCCTAATTTTCATATTCAATTATCTATATCAAGGGTGTAGCTTGTTTTGTCTAGCTTGCTGGGATAACATCTTAGTCAACATATTCTATATTCTGAAACCTGGCCTTTATCTATATGTTTTGTATGT
Source organism: Leonotis leonurus (assembly GCA_026898415.1). Classification (NCBI taxonomy): domain Eukaryota; kingdom Viridiplantae; phylum Streptophyta; class Magnoliopsida; order Lamiales; family Lamiaceae; genus Leonotis; species Leonotis leonurus. The sequence goes on along the minus strand of JAPKLX010004368.1, from coordinate 2,696 downwards.
AACTGTGTGGTAAACAATCCAAGTAGTTTGGGGGGCACGACGCTCGCTACGACGATGCTACCTTACAAAAGGATTGCAACTGCGACTGCTTTCGAGGGTGAAAGGCTAGGGGCACGGCGTTCGCTGCGACGATGCACTCTACGCTCACTAACCCTTGGATTCTTGTAGTTCTGCACATATTTTCTCTATGTAAGCCAGGTGGATGTTGTAACAAAACGTTGACTCAACAGAGCAAGCTGGACTGGATGTCTTCCATTGGGTTGTTCTCTTTCATTTTTTTTGATTGATTTTATGCATGTCAGCAAGTCTTGGGGCTGTTGTTTTTCTCATACTCCAGAATGTTTACCTCAACATCCGTATCTCTTTGTTATGACAGTGGGTTATGCATGTCATGTCGCGTGTTCTAGGGTTTTCTGTCAGGTTGAAATTCAAAAGGGCGCCACATTTTTCAGAGATGAAGCGTCGTCAGTACTGTGTACTTCATCATTTGACTGTCACAGCAACTGTCCTCCTATCACAAACCCCATTAAACCCTACTCTCTCTTTATCATATCCGCACGCCTTCCAAGATTGATACATCACTTCTCTTTTTTTTTTGATTTTGCATATCACAAAATTTCATTCCATTCAGAAACCCTAATCCACGAATTGATTTTCTGATCATCTTCCCGGTCTCTCAACAATGGCGTCTCCATCCACTCCTGATGTCACCGCCCTTCTTCAAGCTCTCCTCGCCGCCAACCCGTCGCTCCTTCAGTCACTTCAACAGTCCATCGCAACTCCGGTAGTCACACCGCCACTCCCGTCCGATAGCACTCCACCTCTTGCGGTGGAACCCTCTACTCCCATATCTACTCCGGTTGCTGATACTGTTCCAGAACCCATTTCTACAGCGCTCGAAACTCCAATCGTCGCTGTGGATGAACCATCTCCTCTCCCTATTACCACTGTAGCTCTTGTCAAGGACCCTGTTCCTGCTTTTACTCCATCCAAATCGCCATCCCTGACGACGACTCCTCCAGCTCGCCGACCCGCTACACGAGGTTCAACTCACTCCACTCTTTCTAGAAAATCCAAGAAACCTGCACATACAGTGGTGGTTACTGATGATAGTGACGAGGAAGTCTCCTCGGTTTCCAAGCGCCCTCGTCTGAGCTCTCCGGATATCAAGATTGAACCAACCTCCTCCGCACCGGTCACAGCGAAGGGCAAGGAGAAGGTCCCCGACGTTTCTGATGACGGGGCCCTTCCGCTTGCTGTTGAGAAGGCTCTCAACCTTCAGTTCTATGATACATCCGCTGCTACCAAGTGGAAGCGTGTCAAGAATCTACCCTGTGCATGTGAACGCACGGCTGATGAGTCCAGTTTTGATGAATACAACCTGCTGTCCTTCTTCCGCGCGCGGGGTCTGTTGGGTACAATCTTTGAACTCCCTGATTTTGTTAAGACTACGGTTCGACATTTTTACTGTAATCTTCATAGCTCGTTTGATGATCGCTCCTCTGTCAACTTTGGGAAGATTTATTTGTACAACTGCATCTTCGACTTCACGGCTGCTAGCATCAACTCCGCCCTCGGGCTGCCAAATGTGGAGGACGAAGTAGTCTCTGATTTGGCGGCAGTTGCTCAGGAAATTACTGGAGGGAAACGTTCCAAGTGAGCCCAGCCAATGAAATCTTCTTGGCTTACCCATCTGTATTCGGTTCTGCACCGGGTTTTAACTTTCAACTGGATTGTTTCCTCCAACACTACCGTCGTTACTCAGCAGCACGGGGTCTTGCTCTACCTTGTGGGGCTTAACAAACCCTTCAACCTAGGGCGTATTATCTTCGACCAGTTTGCTGCTCTCTCTTCCAAAGCTCAACTATCGTCTCTGCCATTTCCCTCTCTTATTTGCAGGGTATTGGCTCATCAGGGGTTCACCTCGCTTACCAGAAGTCAAGGAGCGGATCCTGTTCCGACCTATTCCATCCACCCTTCCTTGTTCAGTAAGAGTAAGGTGGCTGATCTACCATGGAGTAATCCTGCTGCTGCTGCCTCCTCTGGTGTCCTCATGCCCCAGCACACCGTGCAACAGTTGCTGGATACCCTGACCTCCCTGCTGGATGTCCTGACTCCCCTAGCTGCCCTCCTTCCTGCTCTTGAGGCGTGCCTTTCTTCCCAACAAGGGGGAGGAAATGCGGCTGATCATGCTGGGGACGATCATGCTGGTGACGACGCTGGGGAGGATGATGCTGTTGAGGCTGATGGTAGAGCTGACAATGAGAACGAGGGTGCAGCTGGTGCAGGTGCAGACACGGAGGATGAGAAAACTGAAGAAGTTGCAAGTTAATGCAAGTGGCCGGATGGCTGTGTGGGGTGATGATCCGTCATGAAACATTAAACCAAACAATTTTTCTTTTATGGTGGATAACTGACAAACAAATTTATTTTTTGTTTTGTGGATGGATGATTGTTTTTGCAGCACCTATGTTTTGAATGACATGGTTGTTTTACTGCTTATTGATGTCTGACTGCTGCGTATCTGAACTGTGTTGTCTTTTTGGAATATTCTACTTGCTTGTTAAATTGTTTTGCAGGGCATTTAGATAGGGGGAGCGTCGTAGGAAGACCAAGATGTTGTGAAGAAAGCACAAAAACAGGGGGAGTTTGTTAGGTATCTTATTCTGTTGTTATTTTGTTTGTTGAACCTAACA
>JAPKLX010002190.1:0-14813 GCA_026898415.1 Leonotis leonurus | reverse complement strand
AAGGTGATAGAAGAAGGACCTTTGGCTATTACAGAAGAAACCACTCGCATCACTGAGACAGGAGCAGTCAAGGAAACTGTACTGAAAGACCCCAGAAAGTATACTTCTGAAGAAAGAAGAGAAGCAAATCTTGATGATTTTGCTAAAGGAGTTATCTCCAGTACTGTGAAAGGAGTTCATCTGGCCAAGATCCAAGATCTTGATACAGCCAAAGAAATGTGGGAAGCACTAAGAGATCTCAGCCTAGGATCTGAAGCTATGATCGAGAACAAGCTATCCCTAGCATGTAATAAGTTCGATGAATTCAAAATGAAGCCTGGAGAAACTATTGAACAAATGAAGAACAGGTTCACTGAAGTATTACTTGAAGTGTCTGCCTTCAAGAAGAATAAATATACACAGAGAGAGAAGAATCTCAAGATTCTTAGAGCCTTACCACCAAGTTGGGAAATCTATTCAGCTATGCAACCTCTACGTGCTGATTTCAATGATCTGTCAGTAGAAGCACTATTTGATCATCTGGCTGTCCATGAATGTGATATCAGAAGGATACATGGACCAGATCACTCCTCCAGCAAGAAAAATGAAACTAGCACTAAGAAGGAGAAAGAGACTGCCTTCAAAGCGAAGTGCAAAACAGATGAATCAACATCATCTGCTACATCAGAAGAAGGAGGATATGATAAGTTACTGAAAGAATTCTCACTGATTGCTAAGAGAATGGACAAGATGGAAGTCAGATCAAGAAAGTATCGAAGGTTCTACAAAGACAACAAGAGTAGATACCAGAAGAACAAAGAAGCAGAACGATCTGATGACAAAACAGAAAGTAGAGGAAATGGTAAAATCACAAATCCTACTGACTATACTTGCTATGGCTGTGGAAGAACAGGACACTTCAAGACAGACTGTCCTGACCTATCCAAAAGCCAGAGAGAAGAACTACGAGCAAAAAGGGACAGAAAGCTAAAAGCTCAACGTAAAGCTATGATAGCAGAAGAAAAAGAAGATTCCAGCTCAAGCCATCTATCTGATAGTTCAACAGAAGATGATGAAGCATTCTTTGCTAAAGAAGAAGAAGACTGGGATGAATGCTTTGCAGGACTAGACAACGGTCTAGATGATGTAGAGGTAAATTCCTGCAACTCTAACTCCTCAAATAATACTGATCTGGAACAGGAAATAGAAGATCAAGATGAATATTCATGGGATGAAGTTAATGAAATGTTCAAGAGCTACTCAAGTATCAAGAGACTCTTCAGAGAAGTTGTTGAAGAAAATGACAGATTGAAGAAAACTGAAGAGATATTGAGTAAAGCAAACACTAAATTTGTTGCTAACATCAATGTTCTGGAAGAACAGATCAAAAGCAAAGATAGTGAGATTCATTCCTTGAACTCAAAAATCAAAGATCTTATAAATAGGAACATTGCTGAAGAAAAAATAAAGAAAGGCAGAGATATGATCTACAGAAGTGATGAACGTGCCAAACTGCTCATCAACATACAACAGAAAGGCACGTCTGGATTAGGATATCCAGGTCACACAGAAAAAGCAGCAGGTCCAATGAAATTCGTACCAGAAAGAAGTCAAATACCAGATCAAGTAATAAACTTGAAAAATAAGAAAGATCTTCCCCACAAGATGATTGTTAAACAAGTTGGTAACAGACAATATCATCAAACCAAAGGACATCCTGCCTATTGCACTGAATCCAAACAACAGCCCAAAAATAAAGTCAACAGGACATCACAGAAGAAAGCAGAAAGCAAAGGATCAGAGAGATACCATCCATCTGTTCTTCACTCAAAGTCCATTGTTGATGAGAATGGGAATATCATCACCAGCTATATTACTGTTCCAAATTTAAAGCTATTCTGGATTCAAAAAGGGATCTTTGCTAATAACCAAGCACCCAAACAATAAAGGGTAGCTAAATCTATTTAATTGCAGGACCAGAAGGCTGCAAGAAGAAGTAAGATTGCAAAAGGATCAATCTGGATAATTGATAGTGGCTGCTCAAAACACATGACGTGTGACAAGAACCTGCTATCAGATTACATAGAGAAACCAGGACCTCATGTCACTTTTGGATGTAATTCAAAAGGATATACCAGAGGATATGGAAACATAAAAGTAGGCAAGACCACCATTTCAAATGTCTCATATGTTGAAGGTCTCAGCCACAATCTGTTCTCTGTAAGTCAGTTCTGTACAAATGGTAATCAAATTATCTTTGACACTAACAACTGTCTGGTGAAGAACAAGGAAGGAGATGAGATACTCCTTACCGGAATATTGCAGGATAGATTATATATTGTGCAATGGAACAACCAGATAGAAACTTGTCTGGTCACAAAGACAGTGTCAGAAACTAGCTGGCTATGGCATAAAAGATTAAGCCATCTCAACTTCAAATCAATCAATAAGATTGCACGAGAGAAACTAGTTGAAGGATTGTCAGAACAAGTCTATGACAAAAGTCATGTTTGTGAAGCATGTCAAGCAGGAAAGCAGACCAGATCATCTTTTTCAAGCAAATCTGCCCAGAGCTCAACCAGAATACTAGAATTACTACATTTAGACTTATTTGGTCCAGTTAAACCATTAAGCATAAATGGTAGGAAATATACTCTAGTCATCATTGATGATTATTCAAGATTTACTTGGGTAATATTCTTGCATAAGAAGAAAGAAACTCTGGAGAAGCTGCCAAACTTTCTCAACAAAATTACCAAGAAAAAGGAAGTTTCTGTTACCATAATCAGAACAGATCGTGGAACAGAGTTCCTAAACCAGAAAATTGAAGATTACTGCAACCAGATGGGAATTACACATCAGACATCTGCAGCCAGAACACCTCAACAGAATGGGGTAGTTGAAAGAAGAAACAGATCGTTAAAGGAAGCAGCTCGTACTATGCTAAATGCAACCAGATTACCAAAGAAATTTTGGGCAGAAGCCATCTATACAGCATGCTACACACAGAACAGATCAGTTGTTACAATCAGACATGGGAAGACACCCTACGAGATATGGAACAACAGAAAACCCAGGATTCATTATTTTCGTTCTTTTGGCTGTCTGTGTTACATTCACAATAATGGGAAATCTCAGTTGAAAACCTTTGATAGCAAAGCTGATCCAGGGATATTCTTAGGATATTCTGATATTAGCAAAGCTTATAGGGTTTTTAACCAGAGGACTCACATTGTGGAAGTAACACCTCATATTGTTTTTGATGAATCTGTTACTAGTGACAGAGACCTAGATGCTGATCAAACACAAGATCAGAACATAAACCAGAAAGCAAAAGAGATTCTGTTAGAAGATATTCTAATCTGGAATACATCAGAAGAGAATGAAGTTGAAGTTCCCAACAGTGCTGAAGCAGTAAGCTTGCAGCAAGGGGGAACAGAACAAACAACCGTATCTACACCAGACGACAATCAGCCAGAAGGAGGAAACAATGCTAATGAGCCAGAACCAGATCAACCCGAAGAATCAAGAGATTCAAATGGTCGGAATAATGATCAAGAAGAACCAGAAACTGAAAATCCTTTTCAAACTTCTCATCCAGAATTTGAGGACCCAGCAAGTGAACCAGAACCAGAGATATCAGAAGAGGAGATATCTAGCAGAAGGAAATGGATTCAAGAAAATCATCCTTCTGAACAGATTGTTGGGAACCCAACAGATAGAGTGAGAACTAGAAGAATGCATGGAGAAAGTGCACTTCTCAGCTGTTATCTATCACGTGTTGAACCCTCTGACACCTATGAAGCACTTAGAGATGCAGACTGGGTCATAGCAATGCAAGAAGAACTCAATGAGTTCAAGAGAAACCAAGTCTGGTATATGGTAGATAGACCAAAACATCAAGGAGTAATAGGTGTGAAATGGGTATTCAAAAACAAACGAGATGAGAATGGAGAAGTAGTTAGAAACAAGGCTAGACTAGTCGCAAAGGGATACAATCAACAGGAAGGTATCGACTTTGATGAGACCTTTGCACCAGTGGCCAGATTGGAAGCAATTAGGCTATTTTTAGCATATGCTGCATACAAGAGATTCAAAGTATACCAGATGGATGTCAAAAGTGCATTTCTCAATGGCATACTTGAAGAAGAAGTATATGTTGAGCAACCACCTGGTTTTGAAGAAGAAAATCCTGACCAAAGAGTATATAGACTAGCCGAAGCTGTCTATGGGTTGAAACAGGCACCCAGAGCGTGGTATGAAACATTATCAACATTCCTACTGGAATCAGGCTTCAGAAGAGGTTCTGTTGACAAGACATTGTTTATCATCAAAGTCAAAGAACATATTCTGCTGGTCCAGATATATGTCGATGACATAATCTTTGGATCACAATCTCCCTATCTGTGTGACAAATTTGCAGAACTAATGAAGAACAAATACCAAATGTCCATGATGGGTGAGATGAATTTCTTTTTAGGATTGCAGGTAAAACAACTACCAGATGGGATCTTTGTTAATCAAGCAAAGTACATCAATGATCTGCTAGTCAAGTTTGGAATGAAAGACAGCAGAACAGTTAAAATTCCAATGTAATCAAATGGAAAGATAGATCCAGACCCAGAAGGAAAACCAGCAAACATCACACAATACAGAGGAATTATTGGCTCTCTGCTATACCTTACAGCAAGTCGTCCAGATATCACATATGCTGTTGGAGTTTGCGCCAGATATCAAGCCAATCCTAAAGAATCACACATGGAAGCTGCCAAAAAGATACTTAGATATCTTAAGGGAACAGCTAACATTGGCCTCTGGTATCCACAAGATGATAATTTTGAGCTTACAGGCTATTCTGATTCAGATTATGCAGGATGCAAACTGGACAGAAAGTCAACCTCTGGAACGTGTCAATTTCTTGGAAACAAGTTGATATCTTGGTTTTCAAAGAAACAGACATCTGTTGCTACATCAACCACAGAAGCAGAATATATGGCTGCTGGAAGCTGTTGTGCACAGATACTATGGTTGAAGCAGCAACTAAGAGACTATGAGATTGATGTGAAGGAGATACCTATATTCTGTGACAGCTCAAGCGCTATAGCCATAACACAGAATCCAGTACTCCACACAAGATGCAAACATGTCGATGTGAGACATCATTTTATTAGAGACCATGTAGAGAGAAAGCACATCAAGATCGAGAAGATTCATACAGACATCCAACGTGGTGATATCTTAACTAAAGCTTTACCAGAAGAAAGATTTAAGATGCTATGTGGAAAACTTGGATTACTCAGTCTAGATGAAGAATACCAGAAAGTTACCAGATAGCCTTTACCAGAAGAGTACCAGATAGCCAAGACCAGAAAGTCACCAGATAGCTAAGACCAGAAAGCTAATTACAAGAACGACAGAAAGCTCAGTTGAAATAAAATACACGTGGCATAATTTTCTCCATTAATTGACGAAAAAGCCATGTGAAAATTATTTCCTAAATGCTAAGTCAAGGGGGAACTTTTAAGGAAATTGAAGCGTCAAGATAAAAGACGTCACTCTCCTAGGTTACAGGACTGTAAAAGATATTTTTACCCTAGATTTAATAAATCTTCTATTTTCGTCATGATTAGCACAACCTTGGGAACTGGGATCGAGGAAATCCCTGCAAGAAACAGGAAAAAGGAAAGTTGCCAAAAGTAAGAGATACGCACACGCTCGCATATAGACCCTAGGATCTAGAGCGTCCATCTCACGCAAGGAAAGACGGCAAAACAAATCTTGAAGCGGGAAAAATCTAAAAAGGGAGAAAATCTTTTCAACTCTTCAAATTTCTTTTCTCATAATTATTATTGTTATATATATGTGCGATATCTTCTCTAAACTGTTCACCTTCACTTTTATCGCACTGAGCACTCTCAAAATTCTAAGCACTTAAGCATTTCAAAATTCTCTGCAACTCTTCGCAAAAACATCTTTGCGTTTGACTATGGCACCTCAAACTTCACTCTTTCTGCAACACGTAGCTGAGGTTCAGAAATTTCTCTCACCTGAACCGTACGCTGTACTTAAAACTCATGGTTTTCGAAAGCTTGATGAAATTTTTGCCATGGTTTCAAGCTGCAAAGGTTTTCAATTTATTTCTTTCTTTTACTTATCTGAAGTTAATTGCATATTCTGTGACTCCTTGTCCTATGAACTGCTATTATCATTGTTCCTGTGCGTATATTTATACTTGTTCATATGAACTGATGAATATGTATATATTTGTGTGAATGCTCTTATGATGCTAGGTTTTTGCAACATTGTCACCTCACATCCTAAGATGTTTTTGGCAAAACAAGTAGCATCTTTTTATTTGACATGGCAGAATGACAAACATGGCTTTGAAGCCAATGTTTTAATGCCGATTGGGGACCGCACAAGCAAAACTCCCTACAATGTGATTGAGATGATCAACCAAGCGTACAGATTGAAGGACGAAGGAATGTCATTAGAAGAAATCTCCCCTGCACAATTGCAAGAAGCGGTTGAAATAATGATGGTAGTCCCTATCTCCTACACTGGAAGGATGTTCCAGAGATCTCTGCTTCAACCGGGTTACAAGTTGCTACTGGAACTAGTACAGAGGATTTTTCTGAATCACAGCGGGACATATGATCAAGTGACCCCTGAGAAGTTCAGAATCCTCACAGCTGTTGTTCTCAATCTACGAGTCAACTGGAGCAGGATCCTATTTGAACTGATGGCGAAGGAAGCTAAGTTGGTTACTTATACCAAAGACAGCAGAGGCAGAGGCACTTCTGTGGAAGTTAGGAAGAATCTGCGACACTCCACAAAGATCAGCTTGATGATTGAGAGGTTTTTCAAGCAGAAAATCTGGGATGACGCTGAGGAATACAACATCAACCACTCTATTCCCAAAGATCAACACCAGCTGGAGATGTCATTGGGACTGGCACCTCAATTTTTCAACAAAATACCAGATGAAGTGCATAAAGCCGCAGCACTGGAAGTGGGTAGTTCCAACCCTGCATGGGTTCCACCTACCAAAGGTGTGGAGAAAAAGAAGGAGAAGGTGGTGAAAGAAAAGGCAGCCAGAAAGCGAGGCAGTTCTGTGGAGACAGAAACCTCTGCCTCTCTGCCAAAACAGAAAAAGAGGAGACTCCAGAAAGTTCAAGAATCATCACCACCACCAGCAGCAACAGCAGATCAATCAGATTTGCCAGAACATGATGAAGAAACAACACAAGCAGCAACTGATCAACCTGAAACCCCATCAGCAGAAGCTCAACCAGAAACACGTCATCCGGAGAAAGACTTTTCTCCCGCCAGAACAGCTACTCCTTCCCCTTCTCCAAGCAGAATGGAAAAGATAAGTGAAGAAGAAGAGGAAGGAGAGTCTGCTGATGAGGAGGAAGAGAAGAAGCGACAGGCAGAGAGTGTAATCAATCTGCTTGAAAATGAAGCAGAACACTCAGTGCTGGCAGACTTTCCTGGCATACAATCCTTACCAGAAAGTTTGAATGCAGCCAAGCGCATCAAGTTCTACCTGCTTGTTAAAGACAGCGAGTACTACATCTTCGATGCTCTGCTTCAACTCAAGTCAATCGAAGATTTAAAGAAGGAAGAAGCAACTTTGCTCAATCTACTTCAGGTCTCAACCGTTCACGAGGTGCGTGCAGAATATCCCCAACTTATCTCGAGCCTCATGAAATGTCACAGCCCAATTTCTTAACCCTTTCTTAGTCAAGAGATTAGGCCATGACTTAAGTAATTTGGAAGAAACTCTAACAACTTATGTTTGGTTGCAAAGAAACTCAAATTTACTCTCGCGAAAAACAGGGCAGGGCGGACACCTCGGCTTCGAAAGCTCATAACTTTCTCGTTTGAACTCCGATTTAAGAACCGAAAGAACCGTTGGAAAGGTATCGAAAAGATCTTTGAAATGATACCAAATTCAGAAAATTCGGACTGGTAAAACTCATGGAAATGAGGGTTCAACTGACTGCCCTGTTTCTAGCAAAAACAAAGTTTGCACAATTTTTGAATTTGGAGTTTCAACACATCTAAATATCAACTCAAGCAACCAAGAGATAGAGATAAAACATGATAACTCATAAAGGAAAGTGCTACCATGGATATCAAGGGCTAAACCGATACGAAGGTATCAAACGTTCAAATGACATCAAAACATAGATTCGCAACGGAAGAAGTAGTTGAGCTACATGTATGACGACACATAACTCAACTTACAAACTAGCTCATATCATTCAACACAACAATCTATAGTTCACTGACAGTTCATATGACATAAACAGCTACAGTGTTCAAATCCATCGCCATCTCCAGCTCAACCTGCACGTTAAGAAAACATGCAGGGCGTGAGTACATAAAGCACTCAGTGGACACATGCCAAAACATTTAAATCTTGCTCATAGAGCCATATCATTGACTTGCCATAATCTTTCTTTTCTGAAAATAATGTAACTGAATATGCATAAAATGTGTCTGCAGACATAAATCTGAAATCTGAAATACCATATCTACGCACTTCTTGTGTTGAAAGGTAGGCCTCCCCTTCAACACTATGACCGGCCGATCCGCTCACCGGCTCACGGTCACATATGTGTACACAAACCCTTACCGGCAGCTCGTCCGGCATAGGACCGATATCGTAATTCTCTCGTAGATAGGCAATATGCAACATGCTTAAAAAAAACAGGCAAGTCAACTTCTTTAACATAAAACATAAAACATAAAACATAATGCATAAACAATCTTTAGCACGTGCATAGCTTTTGGTTAGAAAGCCCACCTGGACGGTTTATTCTAGCTAAACCGAGGCTTCTTCTCTTTCTTTCTTTTCTTCTTTCGCTTTCTCAACTGAACCTTACATTAATTAAAACATGTAAGGTAAGAAATTTTTCTCTTCTCTATGAAATCATCATTTCATAATCTCATTCTTCTTCTTATATTTTACTTAACTATCCTTTCGTATTCTTATAATCTATTCGGCTATTGCATCCTTCTATTCTAGCATCTCATTATCATTTATCTCATCTATATCATTACTTCACTTCTTTACTTACTAAACTAACAATTTCCAATTTCTACATACTTGGCTAATTCTTATCTTATAACTTCACATTAGCCACCATATTCATTCTTTATCTTAATTACTTCATCACATCTAACAAATATAATCTCTATATACAAGTTTCAACTATGCCCTTCTTCTTGAGAATTTAACATCTTAATGTAAGATGGAGTTTATCTTTAGTTTCTTGATTCAACTATGCCTAACATAGCTCAATGATCTCTAATGAATCATTCCTTAAGCCAAATAGCATTAACATAGACTTAAACTTATAAACTCCATAATCAACTTAATTTTGAAAATTCATTTCCAATGCTTGGAAAATTCTAAATAAATTAATCTAAGCATTATTCATACCATTGAACTCAAATATGATCTCAATTTAAACAAATAAAATCAAAATCTTATAGAACAAATAAGCTCCATTTTCGGTCATCATGAAGAAATTTAGAAAATTGGATTTTTGATCTAATTTCTTGCTCTAATCATGTTTATTGATATTTAATAATACTTATCCATGCTTAATTCAAGCAAATTCATCCAAATTCTAATGATTTAAATTAGGGTTTATGTAGGCAATTTAGGGGAAATTAAATTAACCATCATTTCTTAAGATTCTTTGCATAATCTTACTTAAAGCATGCCTTTCTATCTATTTGCTACAACATAATTAAAATCAAAGCCATATACTAACATGCTATAGGGCATGGAATTCTCATGCTTTAAAAGAGGGAATTCTTCATCATTTTTCAAGCTAAAACATGAAGAAATTGGATATTTACCTTGATTGGATGATTTTCTCACAATTTGGTATTGATTTTTGGCTTAATTCTTGAGATTTGAAGAAAAATTTGTTTAGTGTGTGTAGTGTGTGTGAATAGTGACGAAAATTAGGGTGGAGATGTTGGAAGATGATGATGATCATGAATAGTAGTTGGGAAACATACTTATAAGATAAATATGAGATTTTTCTAATTTAAATAATTAAATTATCCTCTAGATTTCTCTAGAGCTTCTAGAAACTTCCCGATTCTTCATTTTTCGGGATTTGAGATATTGATACCGGATGACTCGTCTCAACACATGGAATTCACTAGTTCAGACCGTTTATGATTCTGAGTTCGTATGAATAACTTATTCGAGTTTTAAAATACCGAATAAATCTAATTAAATAATTTCTTTCTAAAACGGTATTTTGCTAGTGAAATCTTCATAATAATCTCTTCTATATATATCATAAAATCGGGCATAATTTGTAGGTATTACCACAGCTGTTGAATTCTCAAACTGAGTTTTAACTGAAAACTTATTTAATTATTGCCAAAATTGCAATAATAAATTTTTATTCTTTATTTTATCTGTTTTCTAGCTTAATGGAATTTCTAATTCCATTTTTCTATTTTATCTAATAGATAAAAATTTTCTCTTCTGAGGGGTATGCTTCATCTGAATTTATTCTATCTCAACCCCTTTCTTTTATCGCTAATATAGGGTTAATAAATCCCATTTTCTTTCTTAACAGAATGATCGTAATTCTTTCTTCTAAATCATATAATAGATTTCTCAAACTCTTCTTAATCTCATAAATATATTCTCTTAAGGATGCAAAGCCTTTTTAATTCCACAATTAGCAGTTAAGTACTAATTAAAATTTTGAGGGTATTACATGAAACAGGAGGCCACAGCACTGAAGATTGACATGCCCACATCACATTCTGACCAACCTCAACAACATCAACAACCAGCACAGGGAGCACCCTCAACCAGTCAGTCTCCCAAGAAAACACCCATCATCGACCTCGACTCAGGTGATGATGAACCTATCGGCCAGACCATTGGAGGAGAACCTACCAATGAACTATACACACAGGGAGTAGCACAGAAACTGAGGAAACACGTGAACTTCTACACTCTGGAAGAATTGCTGGAAAGAGAAACACAATCACTCAACAACTATCAACTCGACAATCTCATCACACTTCGAGTTGAAGACTGTTTGACAGACACCTACAACACCCTACAAGAAAAAGCTACCCAGATCCTCTCTGATTTTAACCAACACCAGAAGGACTACGTCAACGACATGGATAAAGACCTTAGGGGGAAAATCAGAAAAATCAGGGATGATCTGAACAAGAAAATGGATGATGACAGAGAGGTACACGAAGCTGATCAGAACAAGATCCATCTGCGTTTAAAAGGCATTGAAGAGAAAGCAGACAAGGCCACTACTTTGGTAGCTGACCTTCTGGCCAAACAAGCCGAAACCATTACTGCCGTTGTAGACCAACAAAGGACCCAACTTGCTGCTCAACTCAAGGAAGACACAGACCTGTCCATCCACTCCCATCTAGCTCTTTTTGAAAAAGAGAAATTTGTGGAGCTGATGCGGAAAAACCAGGTCGATGTCTTAAATGACCTTCTGTATCCAACTCCAGAAGAATTTGAAACCCAGAGCAATCGCCTAACTGCTGTAGAAGAGCTTCAGGAGACTTATGACAAAACTCTGTCTACCATGAACAGCAGGTTAGAGAAGAAAGTTGATGTCTCTGATCAGACAATCAACCATCTGCTTGGTTTTAAAGAAGATGCTGAGGCAAAGATGGAGAAGATGAATGAGGAGATTACCTCTTTACGTACACTCATCAATACCCTCTTTGATGATGTCAAAAAGGGGAAAATCTCAGATAGCAGCAAAGGGAGCAAAGGCAGCAAGACTGTGAGAGAAGAGCTTAACTTGAGAACAGAAGAAGTGGAGACTGCAACAGAAACACCAGCTCCGATACAAACAAGACCCACTACACCTCCAAGACCTGATCTTACACTGATTGGAACAGAACCAGCACAGCCAGCATCTCAGCCTCAAATACCAGACAAAGGCAAGAAACCAATAGATGAAGGGGACCAGATTGCTGAGCTGCTGCTATTTGGGGTTAGTATGGACCAAGCCTGCGACCCTGTTTACAGAACTCAATTTTATAAGGAACAGGCAGAGAGGGAGAGGAAGCTGGCGGCCCAGGAAACTAAAGAGAAATCTTACCAAACTCCCTTCTCTGAGCCCTCATCAACAGAAAAATCGCAGCAACAGTCTTCCCAGTCAACCACTCAATCTAAGAAGAAGAAGAAGAAAGCCTTCTCCTGGAACCTGTCTCTAAAGAAACAGACACCCTCAGATGCTTGGGTTCCAGAAGGAGATCAGATTGATTGGGAGAAAGTGAAGCAAGGGTTTATCTTAAACCGATACTTTTTGAAGGAGCCTACATACTCTGAGTCTACACCAGATGAAGATTTTCATCGCTACCTTGAAAATTTCAGAGATCAAGACCTCATACAGAGAATCAGAACAGCTGCAACAGATGCCAAGATCAAATTCAATGCACCAGAAAAGGAATACATGGTCTGCCCAACAATACCAGGCAGTAATCTCCCAGACAAGACCTACATACTGAACTACATCAATCAACTGGCGAAGATTAAAGGCTACAAGATCGATAACCACGATCCGAACTATGCCAGGGTGAGAGATGGTATATATGAGAGCATTCAGCTGATGTCTGATGCACAGAGGGATAAGATGAAGAAGGGAGGAGCAGAGAGATGGTTTTCCTAGATAGATTCTTTTTATCTCTTATCTTGTTTTTGCTCTCTGTTATCTCTATTGAATTCCTGTACTCGTCAATTCATATATCAATGAATTTGGAGTTCTTATATCTTTTCTGTTGCTTACTGTTATTTAACTTAAATAACAAATAACCTATCTCCCAGAACATGACTCATATTTGATTAAGCTAACTAAGTGTGGTTTTGACATCATCAAAAATGGGGAAATTGTTGGGAACCCCACAATATATTCTAAGTTTTGATGATGTTCACTCATTCACACACTTGACTTTCTTCATGTTCTGTATCTTTTCTGTTGATTCTTATTGACCAGATAGTCGAATCCAGTTCAACCAGAAAGATGGAATATGTCTCAGACATAAAGCTGAACCAGCAAGTACTTAACAGAAAGCTGAACCAGCAAGTACTTAACAGACAGCTGAACCAGCACGTCTTTAACAGAAAGCTGAACCAGCAAGTCTCAAAGACTGAATGCTAAACCAGAGAGTCTCAAAACCAGCAAGTCTCAAGACAGATTGCTAAACCAGAGAGTCTCAAAACCAGCAAGTCTCAAGACAGAATGCTAAACCAAAGAGTCTCAAAATCAGCAAGTTTCAAGACAGATTGCTAAACCAGAGAATCTCAAACCAGCAAGTCTCAAAATGAAGCTAGTCAACTTTAACAGAAAGTTGAACCAGAAAAGCTTCAGCCAGAAAGATGGAAGATGCTTCTACCAGAAAGCAACTCTACCAGAAAGTACCTCAACCAGAAAATGTCTAAATCAATACTCAACCAGAAAGACACTATACCAGAGAGGGCACAACCAGAAGGATAGAAGCAAACCAGAAAGAGCAGAACCTAACCTGTCGATGAAGCATTAAAGACTTTCCATTGAAGATTTGGAAACTGAATCACTGATTGACATGAAGAAGGAAAGCAATCACAGATGATCTGCTTACCAATCATAGAAGATTCAATCAACAACTCAACAAGGAAAGAAGTGTTATGACTGATTGGCAATCCAAAAATCAAATCAACGCCAATCAACAAACGGCTAGAATTTCAAATTCAAAGCCTATATATGGTTGAAGTTTAAAAGTCTGAAATATATATGCAAGCGATATACTGCAGAAATACTCTCAAGCATTCTATCCTCGAATCAGACAAAAGCTTCAAACCGTTCGTGATCGAAATCACACCTCGATTCAAGTCTGTCTTATCGAGAGAAGAAGGAGATCTTTACTAGCTAGTAGTTTTCTAGTGGATTAACGTGAAGATAGCCTGTTTACAGTAGTTTTCTGTAAGTTGTAAAGGGACACGACCCTTATTCGTGCATAAGGTTTGTAATTGGATCTTGTGGCTCGTTCTCAGCGAGGTTAAATAAGAAGAGTATCCCAGTAGTGGATATCTAATCCAGTTTGGATTAGACCGTGGACGTAGGGGGTTTCCCGAACCACGTAAAAATAACTGTGCCATTTAAATTCTGCTTTTTACATTCAGTTGTTTTTATTCTGCATCTATCATACTCATTCAAACCTGCATTCTTAATCAACCTCTAAATACTCGATTAAGTTTTTAAAAGATTTTCTCAACAAAGAGCACCGACCAAGTCCACCATTATTCCGCACACAAAACATTGTTTGGAATCAAGTTCACACTTGCTTTCTGCTTTGTTTATCTCACGTGAGAGATCTTACTTGGATAGAACTTAATTGATTAGAAAATCATAGTATTCTATCATCTAGAGCAATCTGTAATTCAGAAAGCTCACATCTCTCTGATTGAAATAGTCAAGTAAACTGAAAAGTTTGTGTTTGGTGTATTCCCCCCCCCATACACCAAACCTTGCTCTTTCGGGACCAACAAGTGGTATCAGAGCAGTGGTTCAAACTGACCATTGTTTTGTTTTCACAAGGTTAATACCTGCGTGGTCAACTTGAATAGATCTAGAAAATCTTTTCATCATCTG
The DNA here is from genome assembly GCA_026898415.1 of Leonotis leonurus. Lineage (NCBI taxonomy): Eukaryota > Viridiplantae > Streptophyta > Magnoliopsida > Lamiales > Lamiaceae > Leonotis > Leonotis leonurus. The sequence continues at coordinate 168 of JAPKLX010002190.1, read as the reverse complement.
CATATTATCTGTTATGGAATCATCTGTTATCAGGGCATGCGAAGAATTCTCCATCCAAGGTTACAGAGAATGGAGCTTCAGAATCAAGATGTGTCTCAAAGCTCATCACTGCCTGATGTGGAAGGTGATAGAAGAAGGACCTTTGGCTATTACAGAAGAAACCACTCG
>JAPKLX010002441.1:0-13184 GCA_026898415.1 Leonotis leonurus | reverse complement strand
ATTCATTTAGTCATGGGAAAGTGCAAATCTTAATTACTTAAATGTTCCCTTTTTTAAGTTCGATACTAAGAAGGGAAAGAAAGAATGCAACTAATAGAAATCACATATACTGCAATAGACCACTAAGGTCATCAAATATATAATAGCATCGATATTGCCTCCACGAGGACTTAATACAATCAAATCTCAAAACCGTACTCTCCAAGTACATGACATGATGTCCATCACTCTAAGATGACATCACCAAAGGTACTCAGTCACGAAACACCTGGTATCTGTGTTTTCGTGCTGTCAAAATAAAATATCATCATTACGGAACGATCCTCGCAGGATCATCGTTTCCGTGTACAAAAGTCTTAGAATCAAAACAACATCAGGACGGCATACTCACATGTCCGTTGCTGATGGGTACACCATAAAAACAAAAGAAAACAACAGCGCCCTGCTGGTACTAGGTCGCTGATTGTCACGACCCACCTTCACTAACTTGTAGTAATGATGGGTATAACCGTGACTCGGAAATAGAATATAGAAATGAATAAGAATAATGGTTAATAGCTCGAAGGTGAATACATGATAAGTACTTCAATGAATAAGATTTCGTGCGCGAAACAAAACGTCTAGAAATACTAAATACTGAAAAGAGTGTTTGCAGCGGAAACTGGATCATTTTCTAAGTCTACATGTATGAAGACATGTAAACCCCCAAGAGTTACTGCTATGAGTTCGACAAAACCATCGCTGAGCACTCCTCCTTGACATCACAGCTCAACCTACACATTTATAAATACATGCAGGGCTGAGTACAAAAGTACTCAGTAGACACATGCCAAAATCGCATTCATACATATATAATTGTCATTGCCATAACATAGTGCAACATAGAGATTTTTGTCACTAAAGAACCTATATTCACTAAAAATTCTTGTGTGATCTTAAAATTCGACTGGCCAGTCTAAGTTCTGGAGTAATCAAATATATCTGTAATTCTGTGTGTCGGGAAAGTGGCCACTTTCCGCGAACACTGAACCGGCCAACCCGCTAAGATGACTCACAGTTCTGGTGTACACTAACCTTCAAGATATAAATCTTTAAAGGCCCGAAATCGATTAATTGTTCAACAGATATGCATCATACCAAAATATAAATATTTTCGACAATGCAATACTTCATAACATTTTAAATTCTAAAGCATTTCTAAAGCGAAAATAACAATTTGGTACAACGCATACGATTTGATTTGTAAAAGAAAGCCTACTTGGACCGTCTGGACTGACGACTGCTTCGTTCTCGAACTGCGGTCCTGACCTTTCGTCGTACCCTTCAAATAAACCTCGAGTGAGATAATATTTTCGAGCGCATCTAATATTCACTAAGTGTAAGGAATTATTATCCTTTGTTATTTGAGAATTATTCTCGGTTCTTTTAACTCGGCTTAAATGATTCTGGAATAACCCTAATTCATTTAGTTATAACGTACGTCTTATAAAGAGTACTAACAAGGAGGGAATTATAAGGTTTTGGACATAACGTGGTCAAAAAATTGACATGACCTCTACGTTCATTCAACTTATCCCTCGTTTAATCAAAACGAGTAAACCAACTAACACACATCAACATTGCCCCATTCAACTCTCTCTCGAGTGAGGACTCCGTTCCTCCACTCGAACTTATCCCAACTAAATCTCAAATCGTAACAACAACAACAAATCAACATTTCAAACATTTCAACATTTCCACTTTTAAACATTTCCACTTGCGCAGTCCGAGTTAAACTCGATTTTGAACGTTCAAAAGTACTTCAAAAATTCTAAATTTGGAGATATAAGTTCAAGACATTTAAAGGAACAACTTTCATTTAGGAAATATTTTCAAAATCATTGCAGAAAAATTCATAAAAATTCGGAAATCAACCCCCTATTTCACGTTTGAACTAAAACGTCGAAAACTGCACAATTGACTTTGAAAAATCATAATAAATTGGAAATATTTCCAATTGTAACGAATCAAACTTTAAAGTGACCATAACATCGTAGAGTTTTATAATCCGAAGACAAAACACATAAAATCATTTTACTCTATTTTTCACAAATTTTCAAAGTTAGCTAATTTCCAGATTTTCGCTAAAATTGACAGTTTGCGCAACCATTTTGAAAAATTCATAACAATTCGAAAACACAACGAAACGGGGTGATTCAAGTTGGAGATTACTCCTAGCTCGATCTAGTATTTTATTATGTAAAAATTCTACTCATTCTGTACTTAAAATGACGAAAGAAAATCCGGCAGAAACTGTCGTCCGCACTCATTTTCTTTTAAAAACATACTCAATTATAACCTACATACATGCTCGTCTATTCAATTCATCCGAGAAAAATCGAAAACATATAAAACGACAAGTTCAAATTAACTTCTCAAAACCTAACATGCTTAGATTTTATCGAAACTTAAAACACAAGTTCATCTAACTCATACGAGCAATACTAATTATCGACATTTTTCGATTCGGGTTCGACCCGATAAAAATCGAAAAGGGCAGCCCCTATTTCACTTTTTCATCGTGCTCAAAATATGAAAATGAAACCGTAGAAACATAGGTAAGATCGAGGGCTACCTTTCTATAGGATTAGATTTCGAAGAAATTGGAAGAACGAGACGAACGGGACGAAAATCGGAGCAAAGCTCCTCCTCCTTTTCTCTTCTTGCTCATGCCAACCTTGCCTCTGCCTATCTCACGTGAAATCTGAATAATGGGGGTGACTTTGTGGTCTTTTTATAGGCCACAAAGTTGCCCGTAAAATATCTAATTATCCGGGGTCCAAAACGTCTTTTAGATATTTTCGATCCGATTCTTTGTTATTTATCTATCTCGGTTGAAACGGGAAATCAACACTCTCGTCTTTCTTACTCATTAAGACATCTCCGTCTCTCGTGAACTAAAGTCGGGTTTTGGCCCGATCGAGTTGTACGTAAATCGAGAAAATGCTTATTTCTCGATTTCTCAAGTTCTCGAGTTCTCGGTTCTACTATTCACTGACATCGAAAATAAAATTTTCGCGTATGGTCCGTATCGCGATAAAAGTGTATGTAAATTATCGCGCTGTGTCCATATCTCGGCTCGGACTTCAAATTCGGGCATTCGAATGAATCCCGTATTTCGCCTCTTAGATATATCAAAATATCTAATTTCCAAAATATCTAATTTACAAAATATCTAATTTCGAATGAATCCCCTATTTGCTCTTGTTACCTGTTATAATAACGTACTAATAGTCCGGGTTCTCGACTTCTCGATAAAATAATGTTCTCGGAATCATTCCGGAAAATCACGGCTCTCTTAGAAAAACATTCCGGACTTAACTTTAAAAGATAATAAAATTATCTCGTCTCTTTGAAAATGATGAATAGTGATTTCTCGATAATTACATCATTCTTCCGAAAGTCGGAATTATTAACTTTCACCTTATCTCCGTATCGTAAAATAATTGAATGGAAAAACAGACGCTGCTTCGATACGAGTTCTCGAACTTAAATTATGACGATAAACGTCAAACCGAATTTTCTCGGTTTCTTTCTCGATTTCAGAAATTTCTGAAATGACTTTTAATTCACATTAGGAGTTCTATTCTTTAATTCGAGTCTTTAAACTTTCAACGGATTTTGAATCCCTCGTTTATTCATAAATTTTTTTTTCTTTTATTCGGGTTTTTAATTATCGGGGTATTACACTGATCCTGTAGACTCCTCCCCGGACTGGTCCATCTCCGGATCCTCCTCCTCATCATCGTCACCCTCGTCGTCACCCCCGTAGTCCTCCTCCTCTCCCACCTGTCCTGCATCCTCCTCCTCCATCCAACGTGGTCGCCTCACCTCGTCGAGCTATCTCCTCAGATCAGCGTAGAACTCCCCGGCAGGTGGTGAGAATGCTCTCTTACGGGAAGGGCTCCCGTCAGAAGAGATGCATATAGGGTCCGCCCTCGTGGTTCCGGGTGGGGGAGAGCTCGGAGTGTAGTCCTCCACTGAATCTGACAAGGCTGGGGCCTTACCCCTACCATCCACCTCAGAGAACTCCTGAAGAATCCTCCACACTCGTAGCTCTGTGAACGACATCGAATCAGAGTCGGTCATCAGTGGTCGGTAGGTCGGAGCTGGTCGTCGTGTCCTGGGGTCAGGGCGAGAGGGTCCTGCCTCGGCATCATGACGCCCACGCATCCCACCGGCTGGTATTGGGCGTGGGATGGGTGATGGTGGTCGAACCTCCCTGGCTGGGCGTGAAGGTCCCGCCTCATGTGTCCCCTGGGCCTCGGGGACTAGCATCGGGTGTAGGAAACTGTACATCGGGAGTAGAGGAATCACTCTAGCCGGAAAGAACGTAGGAGTCAGCGGAGTCCACATGGTCGATGCCTTACCTACCGGCATCAAGTCACTAGGTCTGATGTATGGTCCTCTCGGCGCGTTGCCGAATGCAGCATAGAAGAAGTGGATGGTGGCGATAAATCCCAGGAAGTCTCACTCTCTCTCGTAGCTCCTACCAATGGGGTGAATAAAGTCCCCAGTGATCATACGTGCCCACCCCTGCCAGTCAAGGGGTAGCAACTGAGTCAATCTCATAATGCCATCCATGCCGGTGGCTCCATGGGGTTGGGCCGCTGCCCATAGCCTCCGAAAGTGGGATAGGAACTCTCCCAAATCGTCTCCTAAGCAAGGAGCGTATGTCTGGTATTCCCATAGAATGGTAGCTGGACTGGCTCGTGGTGTCAGGCGCTTCCGGGTCGTGCGGATCATTCGTGCCATCTAAAAGAATAAGGAATATATTTTAATTAGACTCTCAAGTATTTTGTTCTTTAACTCATAATAAAATTTTGTCTTATTTGGTTCTATTCAACCTTGGCTTGGGTTTATTGGTCTTATCTTCACAAAGCTTTTAAGGTGAAGACTTCTTAAAAGTTTTCTTGAAAGTTTCCTTTCCTTGAGATTTGTTAATTTAAGATACTTAAATCTTCATTATCCATCCTTACGTTTCGTTCTTATGCTTTGATTCTAGTGTTAGGATGGTATTTATCGAATCCTTATTGTTGTTCATTACGAAGAATGAAAACTGCGTCTCGATCCCTCAGCTTCTCCTTCGTTTCACCTCCGGGTTTCTTGTTGCTCTCTTCTTCCTTTTCGTTGTACTTGTGGGGAGATTTGAAGGTATCTTAGTGTGTGCTTAAGGGATCATGCAAATTTTAGTGGTTTCCAAGCTCATGGGGAAAGATCTTAACTTCATAAGATCTCATTGTAAGAGATGTGTGCTTATCACATAGTATCTAAAAGCATAGTTGTAAAACCTTTACCTCATTCTTGTCGAGCATGATGTGTCGGAGTGCTAAGCTTTTGTCGACTCACTCAATTGGTCTAGTGAAACAATACTAGACTAACACTTGAAAAGGAAAGGACTCTTGGCTTTAGAGCACGATTGCTCTGATACCACTCTGTCACGACCGCCCTTCGCTAAGGATAGCGAAGTCGGGGAAAACGTGACTAAAGGAGGGATTAAAGAAGAGGGATGAGAATTTGGGGTTGATGGAATATCAGTAGAACTGAAAGGTACTTCAATTAAATTAGATAACTCATAACATCGGGTTTGGTTTTAAAACAACAGATAAATGGAACCGAGTTTAATAGAAGTCTGGTACAAACTCATAACATGAAATCTCAACATTTGAAGCGGAATATGATCAAAATAAAGTTTACATGTATGAGGACATGTAAACCCCCAAGAGTTCGTAATAGCAAAGAGTTCGACAAAGCATTTCAGAGCACCTCCTCCCATCATTGCTCAACCTGCACATTTAGAAATATATGCAGGGCTGAGTACAAAAGTACTCAGTAGACACATGCCGAAAACGCATACTTACAATATATATATGTCATGCCATGATGAGTGAAACGTAGGGATTTTGTCTTTAAAGCACCTACGTTCACTAAATTCTTTTTGTGAAACCTAGAGTTCGACAGCTGTCTAAGTTCTTTAGTAATCTACCATATCCGTATCTAATGTGTACCGGGAAGGTGGCCACCCTCCGCGGACACTTGACCGGTCAACACCTTCGTCGACTCACAGTCACCTTGTGTACACTAGTCCGAGCGGGGCTTCTTACCCACTGGGACCCGAATTCGATAAATCATGTTTCTGTTTTGCATTTGTATTTTCTGGAATTAAGAGTGTGAAGTAGGAGTTTTGGAACTAAATGCTAAAAGAACAGATAGGGACAAGACTTAGCAAGATTTTTCTGATTTTGTATAAAAACTTCTTAGTTCAAAGTTGAGGCTCTAATTTCCTTTCTTGCTAAGTGTATTTTCTGTTTTACTTAAAAGTAGGAAATAGAACTGAGGAGGGAGTTATGAACTATATTTTTAAGAAGTAAGAACATAAATATTGAATGCTCAAAGCTTTAACTCATTACCTCAAGTACTTCAACTACTCCTTTCCTGGTTGAGCTCTACGTGCCTCTTCAGTTTGTAATGAATTTGTGGGAGTTAATGAGGTGTGAGTTGGTGTGGGGATGAATTCTTATATAGCTGAGTGTGGTGTTGTATGGCTTAAGGTGCAGTCTATTATATATTGATAATATATGTTTTGATAGCTTCTAATTTTGCCTTTGTAGGTCTTGTTTCTGTAGGGTATGGTGCATGAGCAGCTTTTGGACTCTCCCTTTCTTTCAATCAGCCGTTCTGCCTTACCTTCTCCTTGAGCCTTGTGCTCGGTTGTTGTTGCCTCACTTCACTCCTTTTTATTTGTACTGAGTATATATATTGTTTGTACTAAAATCTTGTTCAAATCTTTTATTCCTAGGTAGTAAGGGTATGGCAGTAGCAGCAGCCCCCCCATTGTGGTGGTTGGAGTTTCACCTTATGTGTAGTACTTATTTATTTTTATTTCTTGTAGTAAGTACTGTCCTATGTTGTAGATAGTGTGTGCAGAGATCTCTTTTCTCCCTCTTTCCCATTCCAGCCGTGTAGTAGTGTTTGTATAGGCTTGGATTTTATTTCATTCTTTATTCATTTAATACATGTCATTTATACTCATATGTATATATAATGTATTTATTTACCTAAGGTCTAAATCCATTGCAGCCGTGTACTAGTATTAGTAGGCTTTTGGTTTAATTAATACATCTTAATATTCTATCCCACGTTTTGCTGTCTTCCCTTGTTTTCCTTTTTATAAAGATTTGTATCCCTTGCATTCATCATACTACTAACCTACATACATACTTATGATATTTATTCTATGATCTTAAGTGTTTACCTTAAGGTTTTAATAATAATAATAATCATCACCACATTTCGGATAATTAGTGACAATAATTCTTAATAACATTTAACCAAGATTTTAATCCCAACTAATCTCTTCAATATTAAAATTGAAGCTAGTCCAATGTAGCATAATCATTTCCCCTTTGGTAATTGACTTCTCATTAATCAATGAAAACCGATAACTCATAATTATACGATACGAAATAACTCCTATAAAGAAGCGGGGCATTACATTCTACCCCTTTTAACAGAAATTTCGTCCCGAAATTTGTACGTCCTCATTAAATAACTCGGGGTATTTCTCTCTCATCTTGTCTTCGAGTTCCCATGTAGCTTCTTCTTGTCCATGATGCCTCCACAACACCTTTACGAGTGATATCGATTTATTTCTGAGCTGTTGTATCTTGTGATCCAAAATAGCTTCGGGTTTCTCTTCATAGGTCAAGTCGGGGTTCAAATGCCATAATTATCCCATTAATAGAAAATGAACTGCTGTAATCCATATTTGATGGCCCCCACTATCTCCTTACTCTCTCTCATTTTCTACATTTTATTTTGTGTATATAAGTTGCTGTCATATTTACCACTTAATCTATTTCAATTTCTAATTGTCTAATAAATAGAAATCGTTACTTGTGACGGGTATAATTTAATATATCCACTATTAATGTGACATATCATGTAAATAAATATTAAAAGTTTGATAACATTTTATTATTTTTCACTTTTCGACTAGAGTTTATTGATTAGGGTATAATTTAATATTTATTTAATATAAAATAATTAAAACAAAAATTATATGACTCATATAATTATTGACATTACCACATCAGCCGCAAACATTTTAAGTTGTGTTCATCGTGGACAGTAGAATGGTTCAATTAGTATACTTTTTAGTTGATTAGATTGTAAATGTCACAGCCCCAATTTCCAAAGGACAAATCAATCGGAGCGTGACTGTGAATTGAAGAAAGAATCGGAAAAGAAATGGAAATAACAGGAACAACAATGGTAACTGAGGAGTAATACTGAACAAATCTGTATAGTCATAGATTTGGAGGAAACTTTGTAGCCCAAAAGCTCAATCCTAAAAGGAGTTAATAACATTCACGAAAGGTTCAAAATGATAAAGAAGTGTAATGAAGTACTAAGGTACAATTCGAAGGTTCTAGTTTTTGGAAGACAAACCAGATAGCCAAAATCAACAAAGGACAAAGAAATGCAGCGGAATAGTGGAAACTTAACACATATATGAAGATATGTATTATCTCTGAATACTTATCATATAAGAAATCTTCACTCAGCACCACCGCCACCACCCAATCGCTCAACCTGCAAGTGTTTGGAAATACAAGCAGGGCTGAGTACTTGATGTACTCTGTGGGTTATGCCGAAAACAAACAGTTATTGATCATGCATATCATAGTATAACACAAGTATCTTGAAATAACCTGCGTATACAAAATATTCATTTGATTTTCCTGAAACAATTGGGATGATCATCCACTTTTCACATGTGCTATCCATATCTGTACCAAATGCTGGTGAGCAATGTTCCCGCTCCCCCAGACATAATCAATAATAACAACATTGTGAGCAAAGTTACTGCTTCCCCAGACGTTAAAAATGGTAACAACCCTGGTGAGCAATGGTTCCACTCCCCCAGACGTTGACCAATGGGTGCCACCGGATCGGTCAATACTGACACACAGTCCTATGTGGACCGGTCCGTAATGACTCACGATCACACTCCCCATGTGTACACTAACCTTGACCAACATATGGCTCAAGATCCGATCGTTATTCACAAGTTGACCAGTTCGCAAACATGGCTCAACACAGATAGGAATCACACACAAAACACAAAGAATTTTATGCATGTCAATCATTTCACATTTTCGCAACATGCTTTAATAAAGTAAAAATATAGTTTGTATAGTAAACCCACCTGAAATCCCGTGCTAGATAGCAAACCTTATACTCCTTCTAGTTTCTTGGTTGTCACTCTCTTGATAAACCTTCAAGTAACGTTTCACATTTAGAGTCGTTTGCTGATAACGTTTATTGCCTTAAGACGAAATGATCAAATTTAATTTGTAGGGTCTATGTTTTAATATTCGTTCTACTAAATCAAAATGAAGTTTTAGGTTTTTGAAACTTCGTTCAAGGGAATTAAATATTTACTAATTCGATAACTAATTAATTGCTTTCTTGCAATTAATGTAATTGAGACAATTAAATCCGACATGAGAATCGAAAATTATTGGGATATTCTCATAATTTGATATCCTGAGAAACTGTTCATGTCTCGTCTCAAATTAATTTAGATTGACTAAATTAATTAAGTATCATAATTATTAATTAATTAATCGTAATTAATCACTAATAAATAAGATGTAAATAATCTAAATAATAATTAATCCTAATTAATTAAATATATCAAGTACAATTAATTAGGACGAAGACTTAATTAATCATCAAATTATTGGATCTAATCCAAAATAAATATTATACAAAATCCACAACTAAATTTATATGGCCCGGCTCATACAATAATTTAGTCGACTTGGCCCGATAGGTAGCCCAAAACCCGGCCAACCTTTTCTTATTTTCAAATTTAGTAATAAAAACTTTGAAGCTTCTAAATACTTCATATTTAAGTCTAAGCACCATTTCTACAAAAATCACCGCTAACACACTCAAGGAATAAAGTTATTCACTCGCATTGAATTTTAGGAATTTGAATCTCAATGTTGTCTTCCTCTCAGAAGATCAAAACACACTTAAATCAGGATAAATGTTTCCTCTTCATACAAAAATTCAGAAATGAGAATTTTACTTCACATATCACCTCCTTCATCAAAAACTTAAAAATTCATAAATTCAAGGTCGCGCTTCATAAAGCTTTCGCAAGTTATTAGATAATCCCAAATAAACACAATCAACATCATTCCATCACCATCCTTTAAATTATAATCTCTCCTTACAGAACTTAAAGACATCATAATATAGAGATGTTAAGCAGGATTAGAATCAACTATCATGCTCAGAAAACATAATTCTAATCATAACTTAAAATTCATATTTTTTTTTTTTTACCTAGACTGCAATCTCATCAATGAATCCAACACAGTCAGAGAAACGTAACAAAGCACAAAAAGTGTTTAGAAGACTCATTGAATAAAAGGGTTGGGAGATATGACCTCCCAAACTTGGCTACTTAAAGTGTTGGATAATTTCTGGAAATTGACAGATTTTAGGTGGTTTTTCATGAACTTTGAAGGCTCCTAACTTTCAATTTATAGATCACATTGTGATGAGCTATATCATTCTAGAAACCTTGTAATGTTGGCTATCAAAGTGAAAAGAAAACAGTCAAAAATACTGCATTATCAGGGAGATATGAATCGTCAAACTTGGGTTGTTGAAACAGTCACAGAGTTGTCTCTGCGCAGCAAACTTCGAAAATTCATCATAAATCATAGAAAACTCCGATTCAATCGATTCAAGTTGGAGAATCACCCTAACTTCTTCTAGTTTTAGTTTCAAAAATTTAAACATAGAGGCATACCATTTAATTTAATGAACGAACCAATCCAGCTCTAGTCCCAGCAGAACCAACCTCCGAACAACCTCGAACAAGTCCGAAACCACCCCGGACAGACCTCGAATAGCCTCGAATAACCCCGAATCAGCCCCGAATGGCTCCAGACGTTCCGAACAGTCCCGAACCAATTCCAAACATCCCCGAATCGCCCCGAAACCAAATTGATTTTGGAAACGGAAACGGAAATGAATCATGGTTGTGTTGTTGCCTTCTTGCTCTGCTTTCTTTCTCGCTCACGGCTGCGATGGCAACCATGGCCTCAAAAACCACCGTTCAAGTAACAACCCCTCCATTCGGCGTCCCTGCGCAGTCACCCCCTGCACTACCACCACCCTGTAGCCATCAAATCTCCCCGTCGCCTACAGCAATCCCTCTTTATGCAAGCATGTTGCTCCGCCAGCATCCGTTTCTACCGTCTGCAGTCGTTGCCCTATCTCCCGGAGTCAATACCGGACTGAACCCACCCCTTCAACGACAGTAGGTAGCCTTTTCCCCAAAACTTCATTCGTGTAGTTTGAATATTCTGATTTTAGTTTGGTTTACAGGTTGTGATGTTGTTATTGTAGAGATATGATGTAGTGAAGAATGGTGAGTGGTGGATACAACTTGAAGTAGGTAGGAGATTGAGGATTTTTGTATGGTAGGGAAAGGAACACGACATAGAAGAAGCATGGCTCATGGATATTGTTTGAGAATTAGAAGGAAAAGTTGAATGGTATGCTTGTTGTCCTACGCCTGTCACTGCCTCTTACTTCTCCCGTCTCCTCTTGTTCTCTTGGCATGGTGTTGGTGGAGTGTTATACAGATTTTGTAGAATGAGTTTTAAATGTCGGTGGAATAGAAATAAGTGATGGAGAAATGTGGAGTTGGTAGTATTCTTGTGGTGATAAGAGGGTATACGCATGATAGATTCATGTGGCTTTGTTTTGTTTTGCAAAAATTGTGTTGAGTAAAATTAGTGTAGACATCCACTAATTCTACATGTACTTATTATCAAAATAATCAGGTTCAAAATCATCTGAATAAAAAATAGATTTCAGTTGAAATCTAATATCGAATTAAATTCGAACTCGTCAATAAAGCTTGATTTAAATAACGAAATTAAAAACTCAACAACGGAGTTTAAAATTTTCCTACGGATATGATATCCTATTAAATAATAAAATTTGTTAATTCTTTCGAATTAATTTATGAGGTATTACAGTAAACATACATAATTTATTAGTATAATACACGATTAATTATAAATATTAATTATAAAATGACTTTCTTCAAAATTGAATGATGATAATAAATATTGAAAAAATTTACAATTAGTTTTGGGGAAACTTCCGTGTAAATTGACAACTAACTTTTAAGGATATTTTAGATAATAATGGTTAAATTTTAAATTTTTTATTTAGTTGGCTAATATTTGGGTTTATTATAAGCTTATGGCTATTATAGAAGTGCTCCTATATAAATTTAGTAATATAACAATTTTGTGAGAATAACAAAAATTAGATTAAAAAACTAACATTTACAAAAATGCGTATTTATGATAAATAAATAAATTAAGTATAATATGTGACATTAAATATAATTATATGAAATTATATATTTTTTTACAAATTTCAATTTTTTATAATAAATAATATATATTTTTTATAAAAAGTACATACAAAAACGTATTCATAAAAAAAATAGTTTTTTATATATCATAATGAGTTATATATATAATGGGATGGTTATAATGAAAATAGATCTGTTTGTGTTAATTAAAAATACATATGAGTCATTCATATTTTTTATCCAATGGATATAATTAAACTACACCATAATCAATAAATCTTAGTCAGAAAAAATAACAAAATTTCTATTTTTAGGTATAAAATATTTTAAATAAGATATATACCAAAATTATCTTTTAATCTGTACCATTGATCTAAATAATTTAACAGTCAAGATTTATTTTTAGTTAACTTAAACCAATTTTATTTGATCTCTTCCCTATATATATATATATATATCTTACTTAAAATAAAACGGACTTTTAATACAAAAGAAAACAATAACATATAATTTCCATTATCTTACCAATACATATATAAATTTATGTAACATACAACAATTTTATGGGAATACTTAAAATTACTTTAAAACATTTGATGTTAATATTATTTAATAATATTGTCACAAAAATCTTAATATCCATGAATATTTTAATATATAATCTTAAAATGTAATAAGTTATGTTTTAAATAAAATGATTTGAATTTAAAATTGACATATAAAA
>JAPKLX010002500.1:0-12939 GCA_026898415.1 Leonotis leonurus | reverse complement strand
GGTTCCTCGCTGCAGGCATCGATCTGGTCACTGTCTGTTACAGCAGATCGATTCCTCTTGGGCGTGAAATCTTGACTTTCATCCTATTCTGAGTTGAGATTGACTTCTATAGGAATTTTCCTTTACATTTCAAGTCATCTCCTAATCTGTTCCATAACAGGATTCACTTTATCTCTAGTGATCTGTTTTACACGTAGAACAGTTTAAGCTATAAAACATCTAAGTGTGTTTCGAAAGACCGTCATGAAAACTAAATATCTTTAGGGTTCCCAACAGCTGTTATCCAATCTGCATCTTGTAGTGCTTCATGAGCATCAGATGGTTCAATGCGAGAGAGATAGCAGCTTAACAAGGAACTTTCTCCATGCATTCTTCTTGTTTTCACATGATCTGATGGGTTCCCAACGATCTGTTCTGGTGGATGATCTTGTATCCATCTCCTTCTCCTGGTCATCTCTTCATCAGATATCTCAGGATCAGGATGATCTGTTGGTTCCTCAAATTCAGTGTGTGCTGTTGATGAAGCTTGAAATGGATTCTCATCTGTTCTTGCTTCTGGATTTGGATTTTCAGATTGATTATCATCTGCAATAACTGTTTCATTGCTTTCAGTTGGTGATCTGTTTTCATCCGGTTCATGTTAGATTGTTCCCCCTTGCTGTATAACTTCTTCAGCAATAGGTGGAGTATTGATCTCTTCATACAAGAATATCTTCTAGTAATATCTTGTTGGTCCCGAAAGAGCAAGGTTTGGTGTATGGGGGGGGAATACACCAAATGCAAACTTTTCAGTTTACTTGACAATTTCAATCAGAGAGATGTGAGCCTTCTGAATTACAGATTGCTCTAGATGATAGAACACTGTGATTTTCTAATCAATTAAGTTCTATCCAAGTAAGATCTCTCCCGTGAGATAAACAGAGCAGAAAGCAAGTGTGAACTTGATTTCAAACAATGTTTTGTGTGCGGAATAATGGTGGACTTAGTTGGTGCTCTTGTTAAGAAAACCTTTTGAAAACTTTAATCGAGTATTTAGAGGTTGATTAAGAAAGCAGATTTGAATGAGTATGATAGATGCAGAATAAAAACAACTGAATATAAAATGCAGAATTTAAATAACACAGTTATTTTTACGTGGTTCGGGAAACCCCCTACGTCCACGGTCTAATCCAAACTGGATTAGATATCCACTACTAGGATACTCTTCTTATTTAACCTCGCTGAGAACGAGCCACAAGTTCCAAGTACAAACTGGTTTCAAACTTATGCACGAATAAGGGTCGTGTCCCTTTACAACTTACAGAAAACTACTGTAATCAGAGGCTATCTTCACGTTAATCCACTAGATAACTACTAGCTAGTAAAGATCTCCTTCTCTCGATAAGACAGACTTGAATCGAGGTGGTTTGGTGTGATTATGATCACGAACAGGTTGAAGCTTAAGTCTGATTTAGAGATAGAGTGCTTGAAAGTGTTTTTGCTGTATAGCGCTTGTGAATATTCTTGTTCACTTCTTCAGACTTTAAATCTTCAAATTTATATAGGCTCTGAATTTGAAATTCTAGCCGTTTTGTTGATTGGCTTGATTTGATTTGTTAATTGCCAATCAATCGTATCTCTTATTTCCTTGTAGATTTGTTGATTGAATCTTTTATGAATGGTAAGCAGATCATCTGTGATTTGCTTTCCTTCTTCATATCAATCAATGATTCAGTTTCTATTTCTTTGATGGAAAGTCTTTAATGCTTCATTGACAGATTTGGTTCTGCTCTTATCTGGTTTGCTTCTATCCTTCTGGATGTATCCTTTCTGGTCTAGTGACTTTCTGGTTGAGATGCTTTTCTGGTTGAGCATACGTTAACCATTTTCTGGTTGAACTACTTTCTGGTAGACAATGCTTTCTGGTAGGAGTACTTTCTGCTCGAAGCATCTTCCATCTTTCTGTTTGAACCCTTTCTGGTTTTAGCTTTCTGTCAAAGTTGACTAGCTTCATTTTGAGACTTTCTGGTTTGAGACTCTCTGGTTTGAGACTCTCTGATTTAGCATTCTGTCTTGAGACTTGCTGGTTGAGCTTTCTGTCTTGTGACTTAGCTTTCTGTTCCAGCCTTCTACTTGAGACTTGCTGGTTTTAGCGTTATGTCTCTAACTTAGCCTTCTGCTCCAGCTTTCTGTTCCAGCCTTCTGCTTGAGACTTGCTGGTTTTAGCATCTGTTCAAGACATCTTCTATCGTTCTGTTTGAACCAGTTTCGACTATCTGTTATGCTGAAACCAATTAGAAGGTACAGAACATGTATTATATCAAGTGTGTTTTGAAAAACCATCATCAAAACTAAGAAATGTTATGGGGTTCCCAACATATCTCATTCATCTTTCTTGTAGTCATCTGGTTTTCTGTCTGTTTATCATCTGGTGACCTGTACTCAACAATAGACTCATCAAAATTAACATGAGGTGTTACCTCCACAATATGAGAGTTCTTATTGTAGACTCGATATGCTTTACTGATATCAGAATATCCTAAAAATATTCCAGGATCAGTTTTGCTATCAAAAGTCCTCAATTGAAATTTTCCATTATTGTGTATGTAGCACAAACAGCCAAAAGTACGAAAGTAAGAAATCTTTGGCTTTTTGTTGTTCCAGATTTCATATTGTGTCTTTCCATGTATGAGTGTAATTGATGATCTGTTTTGAGTAGAACAGGCTGTGTAGATAGCTTCTGCCCAGAACTTCTTGGGTAGATTGGTTGCATTTTGCATAGTACGAGCTGCTTCTTTAAGTGATCTGTTTCGCCTTTCAACAACTCCATTTTGTTGAGGTGTTCAAGCAGTTAAAGTTTGATGAGTGATTCCCATCTTATTGCAGTATGCTTCAATCTTTTGGTTGAGAAATTCTGTTCCTCGATCTGTTCTGATGGTGGCTATATTCACCTCTTTCTGTTTGGTGATCTTGTGTAGAAAATCAGGTAGTTTGGCTAGTGTCTCTTTCTCCCATTTATACTTAGTGGTTTAACTACTTTGTTTGTAAAGGATGATCTGGTTTGCTTTCCAGCTTGACAAGCATCGCATATATGGTCTTTATCATATACTTGATCTGGTAGACCTTCCACAAATTTTTCTTTGACAATCTTGTTGATTGACTTGAAATTTAGGTGACTCAATCTTTTGTGCCATAACCAGATTGTTTCTAATACAGTTTTAGTGACTAAGCAGGTCTCGATCTGATTTGTCCACTGGACAATGTATAGCCTATCCTGCAATTTTCCGGTAAGGAGTATCTCATCTCTTTCGTTGTTCTTCACAAAACAGTTGTTAGTATAAAAAACGATCTGATTACCGTTAGCACAGAATTGACTTACTAAAAACAGATTGTGACTAAGACCCTCAACATACGATACATTTGAGATGGTGGTCTTGCCAACTTTTATGTTTTCATATCCTCTGGTGTACCCTTTTGAGTTACATCCAAAGGTGACCTGTGGTCCTGGATTTTCTATGTAATCTGATTGTAGATTCTTGTCACATGTCATGTGTTTCGAACATCCACTATCTATTATCCAGATTGTTCCTCTTGCTATCTTATTTCTTCTTGCAGTCTTCTGGTCCTGCAATTAATTAAACTTAGCTACCCTTGAACGTTTGAGTGCTTGGTTATTAGCAAATGTTCCCTTTTGAATCCAGAACAATTTTGGGTTAGGAACAGAAATATAGCAAGTAATGGTGTTCCCATCATTATCAACTCTAGACAGATAGTGGAATACAGATGTGTTGGGAAGTGGACTCCAGCACCTTCCGGAGGGGGGGTCCTCCATGTATCGTACCCGAGAGAACTTATGGGAGTGCGGCCTGCCTCAGTCGAAAATGGCCTGCACTACCATTGTTGACGAGAGGTTAAATGAATTGATTAGTACTACTCATACCAACATGGTGCATCATCTTTTCAGGTGACCCCTTAGTAGAAACTCCAAGGTTAAGCGTGCTTGGCTTGGAGCAATACTATGATGGGTGACCTACTGGGAAGTATCCTGGGTCAGCCTGTCAGTGAGGACAAAGCAGGCTGGGAAAGAAAGTGTTGGTGTGTGGGGCCAGTACGTCAATTCTGATGGGCGCTCCCGATCCAACAATTGGTATCAGAGCTGGGGCTTTGGATGTGAAGAATCGAATCCGACGGTGCCATCCCTAGGCAGGGAGTGCCTGAGGGGAGGGGTTGTTGGGCACAACAACTCTAGGGGTTATGACGATTCACGGCCGTAATCCGAGGTGCGAGATTGACGGTCCTCTGGGTGTCATAGGTATCCCCGTGGCCCGGGTTCGAAGGAGCGCCAGCATATGATCTCAAGGTCCGATGCATCCTCCAGAGTACCGGGATGGTGCTGAGGGGGGGATTGTTGGGAAGTGGACTCCAGCACCTCCCGGAGGGGGGGTCCTCCGTGTATCGTACCCGAGAGAACTTATGGGAGTGCGGCATGCCTCAGTCGAAAATGGCCTGCACTACCATTGTTGACGAGAGGTTAAATGAATTGATTAGTACTACTCATACCAACATGGTGCATCATCTTTTCAGGTGACCCCTTAGTAGAAACTCCAAGGTTAAGCGTGCTTGGCTTGGAGCAATACTATGATGGGTGACCTACTGGGAAGTATCCTGGGTCAGCCTGTCAGTGAGGACAAAGCAGGCTGGGAAAGAAAGTGTTGGTGTGTGGGGCCAGTACGTCAATTCTGATGGGCGCTCCCGATCCAACAAGATGGATGATGTCTCTCTATTCCATCATTCTTCAATTCCTTCTTAATAGGTACTGTCCTGTTGACATTCTTTGTCCGGTTGACATTTTTTTTGGGTAATGTCCTGTTGACATTCTTTTTATGAACGTGATCTGTTTCTGTGTAATGAGCTGGTTGACCCTTTGTTTGATAATTTGGTATGTACCCGGTCTCTTTTATCATCATCTTCTGGGGATGATCTTTCTTGTTCCTCAGATTTATTACTTGATCTGGTATTTGCTTTCTCTCTGGTACAAAGCTTATGGTTCCAGAAGATTTTTCCGAGTGACCTGGGTATCCTAATCCAGATGTGCCCTTTTGCTGCAGATTGATTAGCAGCTTAGCACGTTCATCACTTTTGTAGATCATTTATTTTCCTTTCTTTATCTTTTCTTCAGCTACGTTGTTTCTGTTGATGAGATCTTTCACCTTTGAGTTTAAAGAGTGAATCTCTCCATCTTTTCCCTTGATCTGTTCTTCCAGATCAGTTACTTGGACAACGAATTGGGTGTTAGCTGTGCTCAATATCTGTTCAGATTTCTTCAGCTTATCATTTTCTTCTACTACTTCTCTAAACAGTCTTTTGATGCTGGAATAGCTCTTGAGCATCTCATTGACTTGTTCCCATGAGTATTCAGATTGATCTTCTACTTCCTGTTCCAGATCATTATCATTTGAGGAGTTGGAATTGCAAGAATTTACCTCGACTTCATCCAAACCGTTGTCTAGTCCCACGTAGCATTCATCCCAGCTTTCTTCGTCATTAGCAAAGAATGCTTCATCATTATCTGATGAGCTATCTGAAAAATAACTCGAGCTACTTGATTCTTCTTCAGCTAGCATGGATTTACGTTCATATTTGAGTTTACGATCTCTTTTTGCTCTCAACCCTTCTCTTTAGCTTTTTGATAGATCAGGGCAATCTATTTTGAAGTGACCTGTTCTACCACAACCAAAGCAGGTTTAATCCGTTGAGTTAGATGATTTTGAGGATTTACCTGTCTGTTGTTTTGACTCATCCTTGCCATCAGATCGATCAGTGTCACATTTCTTATAGAATTTGTTTTTGTTATCTTTGTAGAAACGTCTGAATTTCTTCGATCTGACCTCCATCTTGTCCATGCGTTTGGCAATCATTGCAAACTCCTTTAACAGTTTGTCATAACCTTTCTCTTCATCTGGTGTAGAAGGTTCAGAAGGTTCATATGGTTTACTCTTCGCTTTGAAGGCTACTTCTTTGTCCTTCTTCGAGCTGCTTTCTGCCTTTTTGGACAGATGATCTGGTCCAAGAATTCTTTGTATATCACATTTATGGCCTTCAAGATGATCAAACAAAGCTTCTGTAGAGAGTTCATTAAAGTCTGCACGAAGTGGTTGCATTGCAGCATATATCTCCCAGCTAGGTGGAAGTTCTCTGAGTACTTTTATGTTCTTCTCTCTTTGAGTATATTTGTTCTTATTGAACGTTGATATCTCAAGGAGCATTCCAGTGAATCTCATTTTCATTTGCTCAATGGTCTCGCCTGGTTTCATTTTGAATTCATCGTATTTATTGCAGGCAATAGACAGCTTGTTCTCAATCATGACCTCTGATCCTAGACACAAGTCTTTTAAGGCTTCCCACATCTCTTTGACAGTTTCCAGATCTAGGATTTTGGCCAGATGTACGCCTTTGACTGTGCTAGATATGTTCCCTTTAGCAAAGTCATCCAGATTAGCTTCGCGACGTTCCTCTGAAGTGTATTTTCTTGAATCTTTAGGAACTATCTTTGTAGTTACTCCAGTTGTAGTAGTTACGGTCTTTTCCTCAGTGATCTCCAATGGACCTTTTTCAATTACTTTCCACATCAGATAGTGATGGGCTTTGAGTGCTGTTTTGATTCTGAAACTCCATTCTCTATATCCTTGGATGGAGAATTCTTCACACGCCCTAACAATAGAAGATTCCATAGCAGATAGTATGCACGTGAATGAAAATAGGTTTTCCCAGATCTATTCAAGTTGACCACGCCGGTATTGTCCCTATGAAACAGAAACAATGGTCGTTTGAACCTCTGCTCTGATACCACTTGTTGGTCCCGAAAGAGCAAGGTTTGGTGTATGGGGGAGGGAATACACCAAATACAAAATTTTCAGTTTACTTGGTTATTTATTAGAGAGTTCAAGCTATTCTTACACAAGAAATTGCTCGGCAGATAACTGACCAGATTGATCAACAGATCGATACCAGATCAATCCAGACATATTGCTCTCTAGTGTAAATGCTCAGATAATAATAAGAGTGATCTTATTATTTTCTAAGTATAGTGTGTGCGGAAATATGGTGGATTTAGTTGGTGCTCTTATATTGAAAACCTTAAAGATTAGCCAGATAGATTAAAGCAGATTGATTAAGATGCAATCTATATGGTAGTGCAGAGAGTTAGAATAATAAACAACTGAAAGTAAATATGCAGAAAGATAAATAACACAGTTGATTAACGTGGTTCAGGAAATCCCTACGTCCACGATCTGATCAAAACTAGAACAGATTATCTACTTCTAGGATACTCTTCTTCTTTATACTCGTGGAGAACGAGTCACAAGTATCAATCAAAGCTAGAAGGATACTTATGCACGAAATAAGGGTCGTGTCCCTTTACAACAGATTACCTCTACGTTACCACTAGAAAACTACTTGCTAGCAGGGTGATCTCCTTTCTCTCGATAAGACAGACTTAAATCGAGGCTGGGTTGGTGTGATGTAGAATCACGAGTTGTTTGAAGCTCTTAGTCTGATGTTGAGATTAATTTCTTGAGAGTGACTTTGTCGATATAGCGCACGCACGTACTATTCTCTAGACCTTGAACTTCAAATATATAGGCTTTGAATTTTAAATTCTAGCCGTTGTTGATTGGCGTGAGGTTGATTGTAGATTGCCAATCAATGATATCCATCATATCTGTTCTAGCCTTGTGGAAACGTTGACTCAATCCCCTAAGTATGGAAAGCAGATTGTTAACGGTTACTTTCCTTCTTCGTGTCAATCAAGGATTCTCTTCCAAACCCTATTGGATGAACTTCAATTTTGACGTGGCAAGAGGATATGATGTGTAGGATGATGTCATCTGCTGGTTTGATGACTCTATCGATCTGGTGTCTTGCTGTGAACATCGATCTGGTCGGTGATCTGGTCGCTGTCTGTCATAGCAGATCGATTTCTTCTTGGCGAAAAATCTTGGCCCTCATCCTATACTATTATAGAAATGACTTCTATGGGAATAATTCATTTACATGCTAAGTCATCTCCTAATTTGTTCTCTATCAGAATTCACTTTATATGTAGTGATCTGTTAACACGTAGAACAATTTAACTCTAAAAAAGGACTAAGTGTGTTTCAAGAGATCATCATCAAAACCAAAATACTTTAGGGTTCCCAACAAACATTTTTAGAGAACAACATTTTGATAAACCAGTCTAACTTGCTTTGTTGTGTCAACATCTCTGCAACTTTCACCCGGTTCATATAGATAAAATAGGTGTAGAACTACAAGAATTCAAGGGTTAGTGAGCGTAGAGTGCATCGTCGCAGCGAATGCCGTGCCCCTAGCCTTTCACCCTCGAAAGCGGTCGCAGTTGCAATCCTTTTGTAAGGTAGCATCGTCGCAGTGAACGCCGTGCCCCCCAAACTACTTGGATTGTTTACCACACCAGTACATAAAACATATATATAAAAGAGCACAAGGTGTCCGTAGACAGATCATGTTTGACTAAGATGTTTATACTAGCAAGTTAGACACACAAGCTACACCCTTTGATATAGATAACAATGATATGAATATGGGTGTAGCACAACACACTCTATTAATGACAAAAAAAAGACCAAGAGACTTTCATAAGTATACGAATCTCTCATGATCCAAGGGTTTTCTAAAAATATCAGCAACTTGATTTTCTGTTTTCACATACTCAAGCTTGATCACCTCTTGTTCCACTAAATCTGTAATGAAATGGTGTCTTATGTCAATGTGCTTTGTCCTTGAGTGTTGAACAGGATTTTTGGAAATGTTTATAGCACTCATTTTGTCACAGTACACAACTAGGTCATTGTAATCTAGGCCATAATCACTAAGCATTTGTTTAAGCCATAGCAGTTGTGTGCAACAGCTGCCTGCTGCAACATACTCGGATTCAACAGTGTATAGGGAAACACAGTTTTGCTTACGACTGTGCCATGACACAATGTTGTTACCTAGATAAAAACATCCACCACTTGTACTCTTCCTATCATCCACATCTCCAGCCCAATCAGAATCACTAAACCCTATCAAGCTCATATTCATGTGTTTAGAAAAAAAGATTCCTAAATCTAATGTTCCAGCAACATACCTAATGATTCTTTTAACAGCTTTAATATGGGATACCTTGGGTTTGGCTTGATACCTGGCACATACACATACACTAAACATCAAATCTGGGCGAGTGGATGTTAGGTACAGCAGACTCCCTATCATTGATCTGTAGAGTGTTGGGTCAACATCCTCTCCAGCATCATCTTTAGTCAACTTTTTCGTAGAACCCATGGGGGTCTTCATGTGTTTGGCTCCTTCAAAATTAAAACGCTTTATCATCTCTTTGGCATACTTGCTTTGAGAGATGAAGATGCCATCTCATCCTTGTTTTACTTGAAGTCCAAGGAAGTATGTGAGTTCTCCCACCATGCTCATCTCAAATTTTTTGGACATTGCACCTGAAAAGTCATTAAGCATGTTACGTGAAGTGGAACCGACAATCATGTCATCAACATAGATTTGAGTAATAAGAATGTGTTGATCTTCCCTTTTGATAAACAATGTTTGGTCAGCCGCACCTCTCACAAACCCGTATTTGAGAAGGAAGTTTGTGAGATGTTCATACCAAGCACGTGGTGCTTGTTTGAGACCGTATAGTGCTTTCTTCAATCGAAAGACATAGTCAGGCTTGTGAGGGTCCTCACATCCTTTTGGTTGTTCAACATAGACTTCCTCTTTGAATTCACCCGTTGAGAAATGTTGCCTTCACATCTATCTGGTATAGATTGATGTTGAGATGGCATGCAACAGCAAGCAACAACCGAATGGACTCAAGTCTTGCTACTGGGGCAAATGTGTCATCAAAGTCAACCCCTTCGACTTGAGTATACCCTTGAGCCACCAATCGTGCTTTGTTTCGTACAATTGTTCCCTTCTCATCAGATTTATTCTTGGAAATCCACTTTGTGCCGATAACATTTTTGTTGGATGGTCTGGGAACAAGGTACCAAACATCACTACGAACAAACTGATTTAGTTCTTCATGCAGGGCATTTATCCAGAACTCATCAGTCAATGCTTCCTTGACATTTTTTGGTTCAAACTTGGAGACGAAGCATGTTACACCAGAAATTGTGGAGCACACAGAGTACAAGCATGCCATGTCTCTATAGTTAATCAGCTGTTTACGTCTGGTCTGAACACCATCCTCAACATTTCCTATAACTTGAGACAATGGATGGTTTTCTCTAACTCTTCCCGGAGGTTCTCTGCGGTGAGTAACCTCTTGAACCTCATCTTGTTCCTGTTGTGTAATATTGTTTTCCTCATCACTGCTGATGATGTGTTAGGTGGAGCAGTTTGGGCTTCAACAGGATGTAGAACAACTCCCCCTTGATATACGTCGTCTTCTGCTTCTATCTCCTTGTTCACATCACCTGCGTCATCAAAGACAACATTAACAAATTCTTGTATTGTCTTAATGCGAAGGTTAAATACCCTATAAGCTACGCTGTTTATTGAGTACCCAACAAATACACCTTTGTCGCTCTTGTCATCAAACTTTGTTAGATACTCACGATCATTTAAGATAAAACATACACACCTGAAAACACGAAAATATTTTAGGTTAGGTTTTCTTCCCTTAAGTAGCTCATACGGCATTTTGAATGTGCCTGGTCGAATGTTAACTCGATTGTTGATGTAACATGCGGTGTTTACTGCCTCAGCCCAAAAATGTTTCGCCATTTGTTTTGAGCTCAGCATAACCCTTGCCATCTCAATCAAGGTCCTATTCTTGCGTTTGACCACCCTATTCTACTGTGGAGTTTTTGGTGCCGCAAACTCCTGACATACTCCCTTTTCATTGCAGAAACTTGTAAATTGTGTGTTCTCAAACTCACGGCCATGATCAGATCTTATACAAGATATTCTAGCATCAAATACATTAGCAACACAAGCACACATATTTCTAAACATCTCAAATGTTTCAGATTTTTCACGTAAGAAATAGTTCCATGTGAATCTGGAAAAATCATCTACCACAACTAATACATACCTTTTACCACCAATGCTTTCAACTTCCATGGGTCCTACAAGATCCATATGCAGAAGTTCAAAGCATCGGTTTGTTCCAAAATGTTGCTCATGGTGCTGTAGAGCAGGGTGTGACACATGCAATTATTTTCCTCTTTGACAGTCTCCACAGACAACCTGGTCTGCCTTCCCAAGTTTGGGTAGACCTCTAACTGCATCCATCTTGATTAACCTGCCAAGATTTCGAAAGTTAGTATGACCTAATCGTTTATGCCAGAGTATAGCATCATCAACTTGAACCTTGTTGCATTTTAGGTTATCAGTCATGTAACAATTCTCTGATGACCTTTGACCTGTCATGATACACAAGTTTCTCTTATTGTAAACTTCACATGCATCTTTAGTGAATTTTACAAGCATTTTACCATCACACAATTGACTTATGCTAATCAAGTTTGCCATAAGTCCTTGCACATGATACACATTTGTTAAAGCAGGCAAGCCAGGAACATTAAGTGTTAGGAACCCCACGTAATTTAGTTTTGATGATGGTCTTTCAAAACACACTTAGTTATCTTAGAGTCTTAAACTATTCTACGTGTAAAACAGATCACTAAATATAAAGTGTACTCTATTATGGAACAGATTAGGAGATGACTTGATATGTAAAGGAAATGCTCCTATAGAAGTCATCTCAACTTAGTATAGGATGAAGGTCAAGATTTCACGCCAAAAGGAATCGATCTGCTGTAACTGACAGCGACCAGATCGATGACCAGATCGATGCCTACAGCAAGGAACCAGGATGATTGAGTCATCAATCCACCAGCTGACATCATCGTACACATCATATGCTCTTGCCATGTCAAGATTTAAAGTCCATCCAACTGGGATAGGAAAGAAGATCTACGGTTAACACATAGAAGGAAAGAGATCGTTAGTAATCTACTTTCCATATCATGAAGATTGAGTCAACGGTTTTACAAGGCAAGAAGTGATATGATTGACAATCAGTGATTGGCAATATTCCATCAATCACACGCCAATCAATGAAACGGCTATAATTTTCAATTCAATGCCTATATAAACTTGAAGTTCAAAATCTAGAGATACAAGATACACACGCGCTACATTGAATTAAACTTACAAGCTTTCATAGTTCCAGACTTAGAGCTTCAAGAACTGTGATTCTACATCACACCAACCCATCTCGATTGAAGTCTGTCTTGTCGAGAAGAAGCAGATCACCTTGCTAGCTAGTAGGTTTCTAGTGGTAACGTAGAGGTAATCTGTTGTAAAGGGACACAACCCTTATTTCGTGCATAAGTATCTTTCTAGCTGTGATTGATACTTGTGACTCGTTCTCCACGAGTATAAAGAAGCAGAGTATTCTAGTAGTGGATAATCTGGTCTAGATTTGACCAGATCGTGGACGTAGGGATTTCCCGAACCACCTTAAACAACTGTGTGCTTTACATTCATGCATATTTCATTTCAATTGTTTATTATTCTAACTTTCTGCACCATCATATAATCTGCATTCTTAATCAATTTGCTTAATCGATCTTCTTAGGGCTTTCCAAAACAAGAGCAACAATTAATCCACCATTATTCCGCACTCACTCAACACTCAGAAAGTAATAAGATCACTCTTATTATTAGCTAAGTGTTCTCACTAAGAGAGTAATCTATTTGGACTAAAACTGCTATCGATCTGCACATCGATCTGTCTAGTCACTGCCGAGCAATTTCTTATACAGAATAGCTTGAACTCTCTGATTAATTGGCAAGTAAACTGAAAAGTTTGTATTTGGTGTATTCCCCCCCCCCCCATACACCAAACCTTGCTCTTTCGGGACCAACAAGTGGTAT